>JAVJIF010009941.1:0-152181 GCA_038442645.1 Agave tequilana | reverse complement strand
AACCAATAGGATAGTTTTTCTGCTTGGCAGGTACTCTATTGGGTTTTATGGCAAGCCCCTCTCTTGGCCATAGTTCTTGTGATCAAGATTCGACCATCGCTTAGAGGGCTGATGTTAGGTTGGCAATTGATTTTTAAAAGATTTCACAAAAATTTCATGGAACCTTATCATGAAGAATTTAGATGCAATTTTTTATACCATGGCGTTGATGATGTTATATGTATGACACTTCTCCCTACTAAAATTGTGTATAGAGAAATGTGAATACCATGTCCGCACTTCTTTGGACCCTCATGAACATGTTCACCTCCATTTATTGAAAAGGAGGGCATAAGGTCAATTTTCTGCATTATCTCATAAAAATGCTCCTCTTAATTGCTTTGATGATTATTTTTGTCTTTAAGTTAAAGATATAAACACAAACCTGAATCTATGTGAATTTATAGCTTAAGCTTATGTGTTTTCACAATGATTAAGCATATAGTTATATGCTATATTTGGAGAATTCCAAGCATAGGATCTATGTTGCACGGACACGCAACGTTGAAATGGACACGACATGTGGACACGTGGCAAATTCTTAAAAATATGTCCAATACGCATGTCTGACTACGTTTCAATACGAAATGGCTCCATGATAGTAGTGTACGTGCTACATAGCATAGGATGCTTGTATCACATACCAACAAACCATGGTTACATTTAGTAGATCAAATAGTCAATGTTGAAAATGAAAGCTTGACCTATGAGGTAATTTACCAGCATGTTAAAGCGTGTACACCCATCCCTTTGTTGACAATATGCTACCTTAAATGGAATATGGCACCAATAATAGAAGGCTATGTGATGTTACATAATGTTAAAGTGTGAACGCATGCATATATGAAGCAAGATTGACTTAAAATCGTGCTTCATGTCTGATCCTGTTCTATGGACAAGGCTTTGAAGAGAGGTCATTGGTATCTGTTACCACAAAATATCATCATTGCTATCTTATATAACAGGGTAATGGTCAGTGCTATTATCAACAAAACTAGCATGTAGTAGTCCAAGTAGTATCATTATTTTTACCAATGGTGATTAAGTTGGCATCATGACTAAGTTCATAGTTTATGTTATTTGTTCACAGATATCTACAGAATAATCTATGGTTTTCAAGGAAAGAGAGCCTCTTGATCCTGTCCAGGCACAGTTGGCATGTTGTATTGTACATATCTATGTTTCTGTTACTTTTGAGGAGAGAAAGTTCTATTTTCTCAGCTATGAAAAGCAGGCATGTCTATGTTTGTGTGTTGTTTCTGGCTTATGATTCTTTTTGCATCACTACCTACATGAAGGTTGTAAACTTGTCGTTGGTTGACCCATGTCCACATCGTTCAGAAATTCAAAGTGTAGTGCTTGCAGAGGAAGATGGTAAATGATTCATTTTTGTCACATTTTCTTTCTTATAGTGCTTGGGGAGGATATGTTAAGTAATCTGATGGGACATCATACCGACTTCTCTTCGAACCTATCAGCATCATTGACATTGTTTATTTTGATTTTATTAGACAACTGTTTAGTCCACGTGTCGTAGTTGTGATTGATTTTCGTTTGAGTTCATTTGGACTTCATTTGGATCAGTATTTAGGGTTGAGATTGAGTCTAGTTTGTCTGTTTATTTTCAGCACTTTATTTGTTTTGTTGCTTTTAGTTTAGTCCCACATCGGAAGTGGGTTGGAACTTGTAGCCCAGTGAAGCCTATTTAAAGGGCCCCAACTCAATGAATAAGGCAATGAAGATTTAATAAAGAAAATTCTGTTTTGATATTTGTTTGAACTAATTGATTGAATTAACATGTGGTAAAGCCTAGAACCAGGTTGTGATCCGTGTTTATATCCTCAATCCAAATTTTAGCCTTTGATCTCACACCAATTTTGATATCAGAGTTAAACTTCTGCTAAAAAAATCCAAAACCATAGTTCTTTCCTTCTCAAAAACCCTAGACTCTCTCCAAACCCTAGTTTACTTTAAAAAAATAAAAAATTTCGGCTGAAAATTCCACCACCGTCTGATGTTCCCTCTTCTCCTTCCTCTCGCTTAACAACAAATCCCTAACCCCAATCTCCACTGCCACCAATTCCGCCTCTCTCTCCCAAGCCGTCGTCGTCGTCCCCGATGATCTGTTGCCTCGCTGGCGTGCCTCTGTAACCCCAGCGCTAATCTGCTTCGACTGCAATCGCAACTTCGACGTCTTCACCTTCGACTACAAGCAAATTCCTGCCACCACAACCCCTCATCTTCCCCCCGCGACTCCCACCGATGTCCACCTCCCTTCTCCGTTGTCGCCGACATCACCATCAACAATAGTGACAGTCTCACCCGCATAATTCGCCGCCACGAACCCCTCATCGCCTCGTCTACGCCACCTTGTTGATACATTATCGCTGGTAACACTACAGAGCCCTCACAGATTCGTCGTCTACCATGCTCATCAACCTCGTCGCCAACCTCCCTCGCACAGCCGTCGCCACCCGTGCTCGTCAACCTCATCGTCAGCCTTCCTCTCATAGCCGTGAGACAATCGCATAACTAAAGATCCTAGCCGGTGCTTGCAGGGAACGAACGGCTCATATATGAGCCTTTTTCGATGTTCAAGCTGATCCTGAGCCGACGCTGACGTCATTGGCTCACGTGGGCCAACCTGAGCGGCCTGAGCCGACCCAAGTTGCAGCTCAGACCCGAGCCGACCCTGAGCCGAGTCGACTCGAGTTGACTTAGTGACTCAGTCCAGACTCGATCCTAACTCAGCTGAGTTGATTCAGAAGTTGTTTCATGCCCAATTCGAGCCTGATTCGTGCTATTATCGAGGCAGTACTTTTTCAGATCATACCACTGCTGTCCAGTACTTTCGTGGGTGACTATCGGTAGTGGGTCTCTTCGAGTTGATCTTAATTTTATCGATTCTGTTTCTTTTCCAACAACATTAGAATTGTCTCGATTACTCTTAGATTGGTTTATCCTTGATGTTATCAGTTTTCTTTTGTTACTCTAAAATTGTGAGCGTGTGAATCTGTTAACCTTTCTTTGCTCTAAATTGATTATTAAATAGAGCTAAATTCCTAAATCTAGGACTTGATTAATTTTCTTAACGCAATATTAAAGCGATCAACGTTACTTGCATGGTTTCTATTATTTGATCATCTTAATTAAGTCTTGATGTCTAAACGTTCGATAAGTTGTGGGATAATCAAGTGGGCGTTCATAACTGAACTACTTACTGATTTTTATTTTATCACGTGCATATCAGAGCATTAGGTGTTAGGATTAGTTTTCATTCTTATTAGGTTGCATTTAGGCCTCATTTCATTGTTGATTTGCATCATTTGTTCACTGAAAATCATCATTTAGGACAAAATTTTACAGCACAACACTATATCATTTAGGTTTTGCATTTAGGAACACCTTGTTGCATGCCCACTCGTAGTGGAACACAGTATCACCTTCGAGATCCAATTTCTGAGATGGATCCCAACATTGCTAGCATCGCAAAACTCTTTGAAGACCTATCCACCTGATTTGGCAATATCGAGTAAGGCTTGAGAAACAATAGGGAACATTTAGACTAACTAGAATGTGAGACTACCGAGAATGTTAGTGAGAATGGACATTGACCTGAAAATCGCATACCTAGGTATAACGTTTAACCTGATCAGAATGAAATGAACGTATGAGACATTAAACTAGAAGCACCCGCCTTTGATGGTCAGTTGGATCCCTAAATTTTTATCGATCGGACATCGAACATGGATCATTATTTTGATTGGTATAATATGTATGATGACAGTGATGAGAGGCGGATCCGGTTTGCTAAAATGAAATTGGTTGATCAGGCTAAGCAATATTGAGCTAATTAAAGAAGCTGATGATTCTTAGTAGACAAGAGCCCGTTCAGACTTGGGATGAGATAAATTGAAACTCTATAAGAAATATTTACATGTGTCGTAGAAACAACACTTGATCAATGCCAACGTTTGACGCAAGGCAATCAATCAGTGGCGGAGTACACCATCAAGTTTGATGAATTTCTGGTTAGATGTGGCGAGAATGCCGTTGACATCATAGTCTTGTCTAGATTTCACTTAGGACTTGGGAAGATCTTGGCGTGAGTTCTTTGTGTGAGATATTTTCACTCTAGAACAGGCTTATCAGCTTGTGTAGGATCTAGACCGCTCTCAAGGTTTCTCTTTCATTAGACGCACAGACTATAGGAATAACACTAACAAGGACACAATTGTCGAGTTCCAGCCTAGTTAGTCCTAGTCTCAGTCTCGTTTTAGATCTACTAACTCCACTTAAAAGCATGATGATAAAGACAAAGAAGTTTATAGTGGGTCATCTAGAGCGGTTCAACATAATTGATGTTTTAAGTGTCAAAGATTTGGTCATATTGTTGCATAATGTTCGAGCAAAACGAGAACTTTAACTATTGATACTCAGTCGGACAGTGATCATGATGTTTTAGAGGAGAATTTTCATGACCCTGAAGGAGATGTTTGGGATGATGAGCTTGTTATTGACTTAGGATGTCTTTCGAGCATGCACCCACCTTCAATTGATGATGTTGACGAGATTACCCGCTGGTTTAGTGTAGTGAGGTATGTTTTAGCTCAACCCAAAGAGAGTGATGATTGGCGTCGATCCACAATATTTTAAACTCTCGCTAAAATAAGTGACAAAAATTGTCGGGTCATAATTGATAGTGGGAGTTGTGTCAATGTCATCGCCTTGAACATGGTGACTAAATTTGGGCTGAAAGTTGTTTCCTCATCATTAATCATATAAAGTGTCTTGAGTGAACTCTGCTTTCATTGATGTTAAAGAAAGATGTATTGTTCCAATACAATTTATCATTTATTCGGACAAAATTTGTTGTGATGTAGTCACCATAGATGTTGGCCGTATCATTTGGGCAGATCATGGCTATAGACCTGGATGTCACTATTTATGAGTGTTCGAACGTCTATTCGTCGTCCATGATGGAAAGAAGGTCAAGTTAGCCCCATTGTAATTGTCCCTCCGCCTGACACTAAACGGTATGATGCATCAAGCAAAAAAGAGAACAATAAATTTGATTAGTCCAAAGTCTCTCGACAAAGAAAGTCTAGAAAACCTTTTATGATGCTTAGTTGGTGCAAATTTGAGGAATTAGGATCTTATTTTACCCTTTTAGAGTTTGCATGTCATAGTTAAGTCAATATGTATGAGTCCATTTAAAGTTGTGCATGGTTATAAACCTAGAAAGCCTATATATCTTATCCCTATGACACATCATCCTAAGGTATCTGAGTCTGCATCTACATTCGCATCACATGTTCATGATTTGCATAAAAAAATCAACAAGAAAATTTAATATAATAATGCTCATTATAAATCCCATGCTGGTTTGCATCGCATGCATCTTGAATTTAATGAGGTTGATTATGTAATGCAGGTTTTCGTCAGGAACTATTTAGAAATTGTATGCTTGTAATGCGAGTCCTTTTAAAATTCTCAGAAAAATTATTCCAAATGCATATGTAATTGATTTACCTTCAGATTTTGGGACTTATTCGATATTTAATATTTCAGACTTAGTAGCTTATAAAAGTCCTCTTTTTAATCCGTTAATCCTCATGTGGATCTTGACGAGCATACCCCCGAGCCTTTCTTTGAGAGATCCCACTTCCACCACTGCTTACTACACCTGTCTCATTTGCAGCAGAACAGATTAATAGCATTTAGGATGATCAAATCACCTGAGACGGTGGTTGCAGACAGTATTTAGTGCGTTGTGAAAGTCGTCATGAATCTGATGATGCATGGAGTACTCGAGAATACCTGCAACGATTGGCCCTAGATTTGTTCGAGTACTACGAAAACTATCGGAAACCTTACTCGACAGGTTCAAGTTCTTCCTACCTTGGGAGAGTTGATGGGACATCATACTTCTCTTCGCACCTATCAACATCGTTGACATTGTTTATTTTGATTTTATTGGACAACTGTTTAATCCACGTGTCGTAGTTGTGTTGGTTTTTCGTTTGAGTCCATTTGGATTTAGGGTTGAGATTGAGTCTAGTAATGGTCATGGTATTTTCAGCATTTTATTTATTTTGTTGCTTTTTATTAAGTCCCATATTGCAAGTGGATTGAATGAAACCTAGTTAAAGGGGCCTAACTCAATGATAAGGCAATGAAGATTTAGTAAAGAAATTTCTGTTGTGATATTGGTTTGATCTAATTGATTGAATCAACATGTGGTGAAGCCTAGAACCGAGTTGTGATCAGTGTTCGTGTCCTCAATTCAATTTTTTAGCCTTTGATCCCACATTTAATTCTCTATCATAAAGCCTTTCAACCAACTTTGCGGGCTACCAATCAAAGTTTATATTCATCATCCTTTTCAAAATATTTCTGATAGCAGTTGCAGGGGGAAATGCTGATCTTCTCTGTCATTAATTCATTTAGCCCCTACCTGTAGGTTTATCAAGTGAAGCATCACTCTCTTTGGCACACACTATATCACAATACTTTTGGGATACCGCGTGAAGTGCTGCTATCTTTCCATGACATGTTTAATTTTTTTTTTTTTTTTTACCTCATCTCCTGGTTAATTACTGGATGATTAGTGTACTTTAAGAGAGAGGATATTTCTTCATTTTATATGCATAAGAAGCCACAGCTAACAGTGGCAAATCTTTTTAACAATCGTGTGAATGCCACATCTATATATAAAGCTGATGGTTGAAATCTAAACGACTCTTGAAATTTTGCTAACATAATTTCTTTATTCTCAAACACCTATGCAGTATCCTATGAATTCTGATCCTAAGATCCGTATTGTACAGACTGTTTTGAACATGGATTTTGGGATCCACATCTATGATCCATATTGTTCATAGTGTTTGTATCCTGGTTACATTGGATCTTAACTATTTGAACAGTTGTAGATCTTGTGATCTTTTTTAGTATTAAGTTTTAATAGAAAATTGGAGACCAGGTGCTTAGGGTAGCATAAATAGGATAAGATGTATTCCTTCAGACTTGATAACTTAAGCTTGATTTAGATTTCTATAATAATTGTCTGAAACTTCAATTCTCACATGCTGTGATACGGCTAAAATTATGGTTTTTCAGATATAGGTTCCTACCAAAAAATTTACTTAGATATTAGGCCCCCATATTAATATTTTGATATTAGTCTCTTGCAAAATGGGTCCCACCTATTATAAGTCCCCGTAACTTATCTTCCGTCTACACAGTTGATATAACTGTCGTTATAAAATCTCTAAATTTCCGTGGTAATGCTTCCTTTCTCATGTACACAAAGGTTTTAAAGGCTGCTTGCTCCCTTCTTCTCTATTCCATTTCTGGACATTCAATAATACCTAGCGTCTTTGAGGGACAACAGTAATCATCTTGTCATTTTTAGGAGATGGTTTTTGTCACGGCCCGCTTCCCAAAATACGTGGAAACGGAGTCGCGACTAGAGTCGGCGACGTATATACGCGAGGAAATACCTTACGCATACACGCTAAGCCTAAAGTAACCTGAACAAGGTATAAATCCAAACCAAATCAATCAATAATCACTGCAATATCTCATATAAACATCCACGCATGATATCATATAAAAAGCACTGGAATAGAGAGTGAATCTGATATGCATGAATCAAGAAAAATATAGGAACAAGAATAAAAGAGACAAGAATATCAGAATCAAAAGGGAGAGCGTCCAGTTCCTCGCAAAGTGTACAGTCTCATCGAGACATCGAACACCTGCACAATAGAAACAAAGCGTCCAATATCTGGACGTGCAAATCCAGGGTCGTCAGAAAGCGACCTGATGAGTGTGTGTAAAGAGAACTCGTGCATATAACAATGTGCATAAAATAATAACAAGATAAACTGCAAATATAAGATAACTAAATAACCTGATAAACGAGCAACTGAATACAATAACATGAATAAGCGTGCAGATAAAAGACAAGTAAAACAACTGTAAACAAGCAACTGATGTCATGATAACGGGGAACAACTAATGTCTAAATGTGTAACCTAGCATGTCACTAGTCTGGTATACATTCCGGTCATAGTTATAGTCATATGTCTATCATACCTTATCTATGTGTACAATCAGGCGATTACGGTCAGTCACAATACGTTATAACAGTTCATTATCATTTATTATGTCAGCGAACACCAATTGCCACCTGTAATAGGCGCATCCCATACTACGCCTACTACACGTGTCAATCGATATCCTAACTTAATTGAAATTAACAGAAGAGACATTGTCCGTGCTTTAGGTGGGTCCGTACATACCCGGACCACGGCCTCAGTTTCCTGGCGCTGAACCAGGCCATACCGCTAGGTACTCAGTAACAGTAACAGTAATCTCACTGTATGAACAGTGGAATAATAACAGTACAGATGGGATGTCAGTCATCCCCCAGGAACCCTGCAGTGGAACCCTCAGTCGGCTATGCAACCTGTATCCTAGGTCCACCCAAAATACAGACGCTGTCTCCATCAATTTCCCCAATCCCGGTGTAAGTTGTTCAATTACTTTATTATTGAATTCAGTAAAAACAATCAATACTCATGTTACCTATAATGCTGGGACGACACAGTGACAGTAACGATAACAGTACAGTAACAGTCAATCAGTAATCGTATACACGGTGAACAATATCAGTAACAGTGAACAGTAACAGTAACCGTGTATATGATGAACAATAGGACTGTACAGGGTGTTACGGTCAAACAATCTTTTCCCAGTAATTTTCAGTAACATGAATAATTACAGTAACAGTCTAGACACTGATCCTCAAGTCACCAATAACAGAGATTGAATAGTAAAAGCTATCAAACTCTGATATATAATATCACTGATATCGATGAATTCATTCTCACAATAATTCTATCGCTATCACGGAGTAACAACAATAAATAGCAGTCTATTGGTATCCTCGAAATCAACTAATATAACAGACACCGAGATCACAAGCAAGGAATGGAAACATCCCAAAACCAGATTCATCCAACTATAATCAAGTTCATAGCTAAAGAGGGTAACGTCCTCAATCAATAAGAAATCTAGATCATCTTTATATCTAGTATCCAACGTCGATAAGATCATCAGTACTCAATCAATATAATTAAGGTAAATCTGAAAGTCTTTGGTTTAATAATCTAAAACCAAGATCATGTTACATATCTATTTCAAGGGTAAGCTATACACACACATAATGACAATCCAACAAGATCAAACTCCTCTGTAAACTGATCAAGATCCAATATAATATATCATAGGTCAACTCCAACTCTAACTAAGTCAATGCCAGTCCAAGTATCAGCAAATCAGTATATTGGTAAAGCAATGTCATATTTAACACTTCCTCGATATCCACGGGAATTCTAGTCGGGATAATCACCAACAACTGCCAATAAACACTATGCCTAATATATGTCCTCTAACCTCAAATATAACGTAGTTCAACTGATAGTAGATCAAATCAAGTAACAGTCTAGGGTATCCAATGCTAGGCCTAAGCCAATATCGACGATCTACCAACACATGAAATGACGCTGATACAAGTTCCTATCAGCTATGTAAATAAAGTGAACAATCATAAATGCCTCATGAAGTGGTACAAGAAATCAAACTGGTAAAATATAACAGAAGGTCACATGAAATGATAAGTGTAGTATGTAAACGCATACCAACAACGGTAATTAAGGAAATGCACAAGAACGAACACTCACATGAAATGACGTGGTTTCGGAATCGAATACCCGTCTGGTCTTCACTGCACGAACCGGTACTGATCTACGGCTCATCCCATGGATCGGTCTTCAAATCGCCTATGTATCGGGTCCACAACGAGCACGAATCCGGATCGGGTCCGGGTCTCCTGCAGCTGGTTCGGATCTCACCAAACAAATCCGAAATGCTGTAGCACGCAATCAATACATACAATTAAATATAAATACATGCTTAACACCCACATATACATACAGACACATACGCGTATCCACACACATACATATACAAGCATACGCATGCACCCATATGTATACGTACATATGTACATACATATATATACTTATGTACAAACCTACATACATACATATAATATATATATATGTACTCACATTATATACACAATCTCCCAACACCAACAACTAAGTTTCCCCTCACATGAATATTTCTGAGTATCTAAATAGATACACAACACAGTGCACATACAAAATATGAACATAGATGGAAAGAGGGAGACTTACATATGGGAGAATACTGCTCGGTCGTGGCGAGCAAGGAGGAGGGCATAACGGAATGCCGACGACTAAGCGAGAGGTTGCGGCACAGCAGGGCTCGCCGGAGGGGTCAACGACTCATCGGAGCTCGCCGTCGGAGGGTGGAGGAGAGGCCGGGGCTGCTGCTGGATGGGCCATTGCTGCCGCTGCTGCTAGAGTTGGCTGGACAGGTGGGTTGTCAAGTGCTGTGCAGTGGGATTGGAGCAGGAGTGGGGATTGCGGTGCCGCGGAGATCGCCGCAGTGAAGTCACATCCAAGCAATGGCAGCTGTTAGGGGGTGCTACCGCTCATGGCTTGGATGCGCGCGCAGCGAAGGGGAGGGGGCGCTGGAGGCAGCTCGACCTGCTGGTGCTCACGGCTAGGAGCAGGCCGGGGTGGCTGCGCGTGGGGGAGTTCGGGCGCTGGTCTGCACTGGGCTGCCGTTGGAGTCACGGCCAGGAGGGAGAGCTGCCATGGCGGGCTGGGGGTGGTTGGGCGCTGGAGATGGACGGGAGGAGCTCCAGGGGTTCTGCTGTGGCGCTGCCGCGCGTTAGGCCGAGGGGGAGGCGGCCTGGTGCTGCTGGATGTTGCCGACAGCCATGGAGGCGCGCGGATGAGGGGCGGCTGGATGCGGCAGTGCAAAGGAGGAGGCCGGCCTGGTGTTGCCGTGGGGCTGCTGGTGGTGTGCCGTCGGCGGGATCTTGGCCAATGGGGAGTATCACGGCTTGGCTAATGGGGGAAGGGAGGCCATGAGCAAGGTGGAGAAGGCCTTGGCGCAAGGTGGTGAGCATGGCTCTGGCCATGTGGAGATGGTGGTGATGGCCGTGGGGAGGAGGGGGTCTCGCCATGGAGCGGCGGCGGCTGTGAGTTGGGGAGGATTGGGAAGATTAGATTAGGAATTAATGATTAGGTTTAGGTTAAGGATTAAGAAGAGATTATATAGGGAGGGTTATTGGGTTTCGGGTAATGGGTTTGCTAATGGGTTGAGGTTGGATCCAAATGGGTAAATGGGTATTGGGTATTAATCAAGGGAAAGGAAATGCAATAATAGTAATACTAATAAAACACTAATAAAAATAATAATAATACTAATACTAATTAACAACAATAATAATTAATAATAACAAAAACAATAATAATAGGAATGATAATACCACTACCACTAGTATTTTTACTAATATTAAAAATAAATAAAGAATATAATATTAACACTAATAATAATTAATAAACTCTAACAATAAAATAAAGATAACACTAATAGTAATAACAATAAATAATAATCATAATGGAATAATAATAATAAAATTAATCAGTAAATTAAATTAAATACTTTAGAAAAATAAAATACAGTATTTTTGACTAGGGATATTACAGTTTTCTTGCGGTCACACCCTCAGCCCAATTCCGTTCTTTCTCTATCGACCTCTTCCATCTCCTCACCTTGGCAATTGCTGCTGCATCTCCTGTGGATCCCACCTGAGCTATGACTCCGCGTTGCCGCTGCCACTTTTACTGATCACCTCATCTAACTGCCATTTCTCACAGATGCATTTCACATGCCATGTGTGAGTCAATATTTTTGTAAGGCAGAAGAATTTTGATGGTAGTTGGAGAGTGCGGAAGGAGATAGGGAACGATGGCAATGAGACATGATGGTGTTGCAATCTTAATGGATTGGGCCTTCAATGGAAAAATGGCTTCAGCTGAAAATTGTGTGGATTTCCCATGGCTTGATGGCCATGGCTTTCATAATGGCTTGTCATTTGGCTGATGACAATAGGAAAAAGAAAAGAAAGATGAAGTGTGTCACACCCCGCTTCTTAAAATACGTGGAAAAGGAGTCGCGACGAGAGTCGGCGACGTAAGCCTAAAGTAACCTGAAAAAACTATAAAAATCTATTATGATAAATCAATATCACTGCAATAGTACATATAATGTCCACACATGATTACAGATGAATAAAAGAATATAACAAGCAATGAGTCTGATATATATGGAATTAAGGAAACTATAAAACCACAGGGATAAAGGGAAGACAAGAATACCCGATCCAATTAGGGAGAAACTCTGAGTCCTCGTAAAGCATACGATCTCAACGAACACCTGATTAAAGAAATAAAACATCAAATATCTGGACGTGCAAATCCTGGGTCGTCAGAAAGCGACCCAATGAGTGTGCAAAATAACAGGAGAAGGTGCATGTGCATATAACGTGTGAGCATAAGATGAAATATATACTGGAATAAGACAGAAATGATATGCAAATATAAATGGACAGTAATAAGGGCAGTCAGTAACAGAATCAGATGTCAGGTGTCTATCATAGCATAAATATCAGGTAGATAGAGTCAGTCAGTGGTAGAGTACAGTGTACAATCAGGTCATGAGTACAATCATGTGTCCAATATAACATACATGTATAAGACAAACACGATCAGTCACAGTACATTATTATTTATTATGTTAGCGAACACCAATTACCACCTGTAATAGACGCATCCAATACTACACCTACTACACATGTCAATAAGGATCCTAGGTTATTGAAACTGATTGGTTGAAAACATTATCACTGTTTTAAGTAGGTCCCGTACCTACCCGGGAGCACGACCCAGACTTCTGGCGTTGAATCAGGCCCTACCGTAAGGTAAGTCAGGTAATGTATAACAGAAACAAGAACAGGAATAGGACGGGGTATCAGTCACCCCAGAGAACCCTGCAGTGGAACTCTTTTTCGGCTGCGCAACTTATATCCTAGGTCCACCTAAAATACAGATGTCTCTTCCATCAATTTTCCTAATCTCTGTTTGAGTTGTTTAATATCATGTTATTTACTATCAAGATTATTTAATGCACATGTTACCTAAATCACTGGGATAACATCGGTGATGGCAACAGTAACAACATCAACACTGTGATCAGGATACCAGTATAACAGGATATGTAGTAAGTATAATAGGAGGGTGTTGTTACCGTGTAACAATATTTCCCAGCAACTATGGTAACATGGACAATATAATTATCAGGTAGATGTCATATATAATCAGTCAAGTTCTCAAGTGGTATCATGATATACAGGATGAGTAATGACATGCAACCATGAACAGGGTAAATATTCAATTAACTCTGATTCTCAAAGTCATCGACATATCACCTTCTAAGTCATTAGTGTATTTAAGTCTCAACAACTTAAAATAAATGTATAATCTATCATATCTAACCGATCATCGCTATTCAATCCAATCAAGATCATAACTAAGGAGTGTAACATCCTCGATCAATATGAAATCTAAATCATCTCTACATCTAGCAGTCAATATCAATAAAGTCATCAATATTTAATTAATATAATCAGGGGTAAATCCAGAAATCCTTGCTTCAATAATTCAAAACCAAGATCATGTTACATATCGATATCAGAGGTAAAATATACACACAACACCTGATGATAATCTAACAAAATCAATCTCATATATATATACTGATCAAGATCCAATGTAAAGAATGTAAATCTCAGGTCTACTCCAACTCTAACTAAGTCCATATAAGTCCAAGTATCAAGAAGATCAGTCATCTTAATAAGATAACATCATGTTTATTCCCTCCTCAATATTCAAATAAATTCTCGTCTAAATAATCACTAAAAAAATGTTCGATAAATATCTCAAATAAATATACTATTTGTCCACTAACATGAATCAGGCCAATCTCAAGATCGATTCAAGTTACAATCTAAGGTATATTACAACTAGTCTTGAATCAAAAGTGGTAATCCTCTACACATGAAATGATGCTGATAAATTCTCATATCAACTACATAATTAAAATGGACGCTTACTAATATCTCATGAAATGGTATGGGTAATCATACTGGCAAAATATATTAAATGATCACATGAAATAATATGAATAGCTACATGAACACCTACTGGTAACAGTAAATAGGGAAATACATAAGAACAAACACTCACATGAAATGATACGGTTTTGGATCTGAATCGCCGTCTGGTTCTGCACTGCACGACTCGGTACGGATCTGTGAATCATTTCATGGGTCGGTCTTCGAATCGTCACTGTATCAGATCCATAACGAACACAATTTCGAATCTCCCGTTACCGAGTCAAGATCGCACGAATGAGTCCGAATCGCTGCAACACGCAACCGAACATTCAAGGACACACGAACACATAATTACACGGGTGTACACCGACATACACATAATACACATGCATACATAATTATATAACACACGCACTTGTAATTACACACCCACATGCATACATATACAAGTATACACATACACTTACATAATACATTATATATATACATACCCACACATACCTAAACATACTCAACACAAACACACATTAATTTACACAACACATCTATTTACACCACAGTCATACACATCACACACATTAAAATACAACACTTACATATAATTATAAACACACATTTACATTTAATTAAACACACACACACACACACTAACATATGTACCCACAACAGATTCACAGAGAGGGGAAGAAAGAGAGCTCATGTTGGGGATGTTCGGTTTCGGCGATGGCGGAGCTCGGTGATGATAGATGCAGAGCTCACGGAGATTGTGGCGAAGTCCGTGGAGACCGTGGGTGTTGTCGTGGGCCGCTCGGAGGAGGGCACGCATGCGAAGGAGGGGGTGACAAGGAACTCACACACTGCACACACAAATTTACAAATACATACATCCGTAGAAAATAATACACACACATTGAGAAAATAACGCACACAAATAATGAGAAGAAAGAGAAGAACACAAAGAGGAGAGGGGGATGTGGTGGAGGGGCTGCGACAATGAGGAGAGATAGTTGTTATCCAGAGGGACTCAAAAATTGAGGAGTAACATCCAAATATCAACATCTGTTGTATTAGTATCCAATCTTTTTGTTGTAAGAAACCTTAAAATTAACCATGATATGAATTTTGGTAATACAACTCTAAAATACTTCAAAAGTTTCTAAGATTCTCATTTTCCCCTTGGAGAAAATGTTGTTGACCCCTAACTGTCATATAAAATCTAGGCTGTATTAAAAGTTCCTTGAAAAAACCCAAACCATTCCAATCATTTATGCTTAAAGAGAAATAGCCAAACAACAAAATACACTATAAATCAAATTGGAAAAAACATCTTTTCAATTACTATTTCTTGATTGAGGAATAAGACACATGCTTTATAAGACATATGCTTATAAGTCTTACTATTTGTGGCAACATATATAATCGATAAAATAATAAAGGCAGATATCAACTCACAAATACATAAATCATGTTAAAGAAAATTGCCTCCTGAGGATCACAGAGACCTCAACGATCTGAAGTGGGATGCAGGTGTGTAGCTTTCGTCGTCACGATACCAAAATCGCCTGAATCGAAGCTTAGATGTGAAAGTTACGATCCGAAAACCAACTCGATGCAAACGGGTCTGATTTGTGATGTTGGACCCGACACTGTAGCAGATGGAGCGGGTTTACTTACTGTAGCAGTGGGTTTATAACTTAAACCTAAATTTCTTGTAGAGCGATTCAGGTTTGGTTTTTGAATTTGAACCCACTTGAATTCAATCCTATCTCCTCTTGACTGCTTACAGGTGACGAAGGAGACGAGCTTAGGATTTGGGAGGGAAGTCGGCGGCTCGACGGAGGGAGCAGACGAGGCCGATTGTCGGATAAATCTAGCAGCATAAGAGAACGACGAGCTCACGCAGGTGGCAGGGTGAAGCCACTCAGGAGGATGGCAGGCTCGAACCTCAGGGTGCGCTTGGATGCTGTTGGGCATTCGGCGAAGAGGAGAGGAAGAGCAAGGGCGCGGATCTACTTACTCCATCTTTAAAGCAGTTGACAGATTTACTTACCAAAGCAGCTTCTCCAAAGGTGTTTTTTATCTTATATAGCAAGCTGGGTATGGTTGACATTTATGCTCCAGCTTCAGGGGAGTATTAGAATAATTATTGGGCTATGGTTATTGAGCTATTGAGCTTCTACCCAATTGACCCATACCCATCACTTTTATTATATATTGTATTGTCTCTCCTTTATTATCAATCAATTCCTTTTTAGAGTTTTTTATTTCTATACAATCATTAACATTGAAAATACAACTAATGTCATAATCTTTAGGAAGATCTATAACATAAGTATTGTAATTTAGTTATTCAAGATCTTGAAAGGTCTAACACTGTGGACAAGTAACATTTTAACAGTTTCCGAAGGAAACTATTTTGGATAAATTCGAACCGTCACGTAATCGCTTACATTAAAGTTTTAAATATTTTTCTACTATCAGTTCATAAAATAGGGTTCACATTGCTCCATTTATTTTCATCATTGATCTCTTTATGTAGTTTGTGCACGTATTTATGTGATGCAAAT
Source organism: Agave tequilana (assembly GCA_038442645.1). NCBI lineage: Eukaryota > Viridiplantae > Streptophyta > Magnoliopsida > Asparagales > Asparagaceae > Agave > Agave tequilana. The sequence continues at coordinate 135,453 of JAVJIF010009941.1, read as the reverse complement.
ACATGTGCAGACTCAAATGTTCTATAGTGGAATAATGTTAGCAGTAAGGGGAAACAATTACAAGCCGATATGCATGACTAGTGAGAGGTAAGGGGAAGCAGTATCAATGGGGGGCGGGGAAGGTAGAGTTGGCAGCAACGCCAAAGTGAATGTCTGCTTAGGTTGTTCCGTCTTGGGCCTCAAGGGTAGTAGTTTAATCTGCTTACCCTCATGCTTAAACTGACACATGTTGGATCGACCATAAATGGTGATATTTTTGTCAAACAATCACGGTTTACCTAATATGACTTGACCCACATTCATGGTGATCACATCATACCAGATAGTCTTTGTAATGGTTGAAATTGACTGGGACAAGACACATTGTTTAACCTCAAGTGTCGTGGAGTTAATCTAAGACACTTTGAATGGATGGGGGTGGGGTCTAACCTCTAATCCAAGATATTCGAGCGATTTAGACGATATTGCGTTGATACAACTTCCACTGTTCACGATCACTTTACAGCTCCTATCTTCAATTTTGGTGGACATGTGAAAGGTAGCACTTTTTCTCCAATTGTCTTTTTCAGCTGGTGGGAAGGAGACACATTTAACAACAGACAAGTGAGTTAATGGTGTTTGATTAATACAATTGAGACCAACATCATCACTTGTGGGTTCTTCATCAGTTTCAAAATCTTCTCCTTTAAAGATGTACACATTAGAGTGACTCAGCGACTTCTATAGGTGTTTCATTTATAATAGTGATTCTGACGAGACTAGGGCAACTGGTAGCTAAGTGTCCGTAACCTTGGAATTTGTAGCACTTGGTTGTAGAACTAATTCTGGAGGAATCAGGGCCCTTGTTTATGTTGTCCCGTTCAAGACTCTTACCCTTGGTGCCATCCCTATGTGAAGGGATTTGGACACTAGACCTATTGGGTTGCGAAGATGGCGAGGATCTAAACACTGAGGTCCTATAATCGTGATTCTTTAAAGTGTGATTGGTCCTAGCGGATCTAAACGCATATGTTGCCTCTAACTCATTGACTCCTCTAGTTAACAGTTCAGTTCGTAAGTCATTCCCTAAGACCGACTCTAAATCTAGACTGAAATTGAGCTTCACCTTCCCTATGGAGAGTGAAATACACCTAGAGGGGGTGAATAGGTGTACTACCTAATCTAATGCAAATGATGTAGAATTAAAAACTATTTATGTAAACTAAAGCTATTAAGCTAACACACAAGGTACAACACAAGAGTGTAGCCGAATTTTCAGTGAAGGGCTCTGGACTATCTCCTCAAGATTTCTCTAGATTAAGAGTTGAGGTGTCATTACGGCTCTCTTAGTTGAATACAAGTGTGAGCACACAATCCCAAACATATTACATATATCAATTAAGCACAAGTATATCAAGCATATAAAGAGATAAACAATATAAGCATGCAAGATATGTAAACACAAGTGAGAGAAAGAGAGATGAGCAATCGCAAACACGGGAGAATTATTTCGAGGTTCGAGCACACTTGCTCTACGTCCCTGCCTTTAAAACTATGAAGGATTTTCACTATAACGATCCCGCGAGATCACTCGGTGTCACAACACCTATAACGAGTTCACACTAGAACTCTTGAACAGCAAGTCCCTCACTTGTTCCCGCAAGAACAACACACGCAAGCATACTAGCTTGCTGAGGCCGCATCTCTTGCAACTCCTCCAACCACAAGTTGGAACACTTGGTGATCACTTCACTTGATCACTACAAAACTCTCTTCACTGAGGCCACAATCTCTGTAACTCCTCACAATACAAAGATGAACACTTGGTGATCTCTACACTTTGATCACCAAAAACACTCTCACAATAAAGCTCTTATAGGATAGATATGGCAATGAAAAACTCAAGCTTTTGTGAGAAAAAACTAGGATAGATTTTTGGAGGAAAAACTCAAGAAATTCTTTTGAAAAACACAAGAGAATCACTCTTGTAAATACTCCTTTTGATATAGAATTTAAGTTCTAAAACTTGCTGGAAAACCTCTGAGAAAGGTGGGAAAATTGGCTCAAAAACTCTCTTTAAATCTTGTCTAAAACTGGCCAAAACAGCTCCCTTAAATAGAGTTCAGAATATAGCCGTTGGGGTTAATCTGCATGCCAGATTGACCTGTCGATCGACCGGCCAACGGGCTGCCGGTTGACCGCGCCCAGGTCTTGACCTGTCGGTCGACCGACCGGTCGACCGGGGCAAGATCCAGAGAGTAAAGCTCTCTGGCTGGTCGATCGCTCGGTCGAATGGGGCCAGATCCAGAGAGTGAACTCTCTGGATCGTTAGACCGCTCTCAAGCCAAGGCTCGTGTACGCATCTGTGCACATCGGTCACCGCTCGGTCGACCGACTTCTAGCTCGGTCGACCGCCAGAAGGTCAGGTCTAGAATTTTGGGGATTAAATCTTGGTCTTATAAAATCACATAAAATCTACAAAAATAAGTTCATTGAAATACTTTGAAATACAAATATGTGTGATTTAAAATTAATACATATTACAAACTTTTTGAACTATTTTTGTGATATAGAATTTAGCCTTAAACAAAAATCCGTATTTTTCAAAAATAATCTTTAACTTGGAAAATGATTTTTTCAAAACTTCTTCAAATATAAAATAAGATATTTTAAACACTTTTAAAGCTTAGTGTGTATGGATATGATCTAATACACATGTAAGTTGAAATATCTATGTTTTTGACAATAAGCTCTAAAATAAGTTTTGATAAATACAAACTTAAACACATGATATAGAAACTACAAATAAATTTTTTTAAACATTTGAATTAACAATGTGTATGGATGAAATCCAAAACACATATAATCATATAAACTTGTTTTGATGAAATCTAATCATGAAATATAAGGATGTATACTTTGAAGCTCAAAACCAATACGGTATATTCTAAAATCAAAACTATTCTTATGAAAATACTATATAAATTTTGTGTGTGTATGAGCTTGAGCAATCCACAACTAATTTATCCTTTACATTTTATCTAAAAATAAAATCTTAACACTTACAAAACTAGACTCAAGTCTTGAAAACTTTCTCTTGAAAATATTCTTCTTCTTGACTTGGTCCAAACCATGATTCAATGAGGTAAACTCCTCTTGAGTACTTGATGCGATCTTTGAAGTGCGAGCTCTTAAATCAACACGTGCTAGCTTCAAAACTTGACTTTGAATTTTTTGTTGAAGCTAAACACCGACTAAGATCTTGTCAAATATCTGAAATTATATAAACACAAGATCATTAGTGCTATAACTATATGAGTTAATCATCATCAAAACTAGAGTGATGGACCTTTGGACCAACAGAGAGTACTGCATCTGATGAGAAATTCATTGAATTTCTCGACATACTCCTTTACAGATTTGTTATCTTGAGTGTTTTGGTGTCAATTGTCTATGAGACGAGCACTAAATAATGGTGGCACATACTTTGTTTCTACCTCTTCTTTCATTATATCCCATGTGTCAAGTAGTGGTCGACCTCGGGTTGCATGCCTATTTTCTAGGTTGGTCCAATATTGGCTAGCTTGGCCAAGCAATTTCGTTGCATCGTACTTGACTTTTCTAGACTCAGCGAGGTCGTATCATGTGAAGCACCTATCTAGTTGGAGCGTCTGATATATGAAGAGTTGTGGATCGTGACATCTATCAAAGTTGGGTACATCGATCTTGATGCTTTTCAGGTATTGAGCATCGAGATTGGCTGTGTTATCGGTGTTGTTACGTCAGTTGTTTCTCAGTGGTGTTCGATTACCTATGGGTGACTCAGGTGGTTCATACGTAGCTTCTACATTGGTCAGCATATCATCGATGGTCTTAAGAGTTTTTAGCTTAGCATTTATCTCGGTGAACAATACTGCAATCTGCTGGGATTCCATTGGGGTGGTATGTGATTTGCTTGACTCTCCTAATAGATAAGGTGACCACTACGGGTGGGCATGCACTACACAAAGCCTAAATAAGAATGAGTAGATGCAAATCTAAATTAAATGATTTTTTAAATGCAAGAAAATAGAAAATTTTTCAAATGTCTACATGATGCAAATCCTACTCTAATCATGCTCTAATACCAACATGATGTGAAACAGTATGCGTGTGACTCAGAAATCTGTGATAAAGCAAAACTTCGTTACATTTCACCAACAAAACGATCTTGGGTAGGAAAATAATCAAAACTAGCATGTAAACAGATGAATTTTTAACAAATCTCATTGTTGTAATCATACCGTTCTAAATCTAAAATAAAATAATACAACTACTCAGTTATAATGACAAAACTTGTACAACCAATATTTATGACCAGCAAGGCAGCAATCACATGGATAACATAATCACGCAGTCTCACTATTTGTGGCAACATATATAATCGATAAAATAATAGAGGCAGATATTAACTCATAAATACATAGATCATGTTAAAGAAGATTACTTCTTGAGGATCACAGAGACCTAAGTGATCTGGAGTGGGATGCCGCTGTGTAGCTTTCTTCGTCACGGTCGTAATGATATCAAGATCGCCTGAATCAGAGCCCGGATGTGAAAGTCACGATCTGAAAACAAACTTGAAGACGTATCTGATTTGTGATGTTGGACCTGGTACTGTAGCAGATGGAGCGAGTTTACTTACTGTAGCAGTGGGTTTGTAACTTAAACCCAAATTTCTTAAGCAGATTTGGGTTTGGTTTTGAATCTGAACCCATTTGAATTCATTCCTGTCTCTTCTTGGTTGCTTACAAGTGCGATCAAGGAGACGAGCTCGGGACTTGGGAGGGAGTCGACGGCTCGGCAAGGGAGCAAAAGAGGTCGATTGTCGGAGAGATCCAGCAGCACAGGAGGACGATGAGCTTGTGCAGGTGGCGGGGCAAAGCTCACTCAGGAGGATGGCGGGGTCGAACCTTGGGCTGTGCTCGAGTGCTGTTGGGCATTCGGTGAAGAGGAGAGGAAGGGCAAGGGTTCATGGTGGTGTCGATGGACAGGGCGCGGGGTGCAGCGGTGAGAACGAAGGAGAAGATGAAGATGTGAAGGAGATTGGTGAGGGTGTTGTTGATTTTGTGGAGAGAAAACAAGAGGAAAGGGGTGTTGTTGGGTTTCTTTGAGTGGGAGATGAGAGAGAGGAAGGGGAAACGAAGGGGGTTCTCTGTTGGCTGTGAAAGGGAAAGAGAGGGAGATGTTATGGGTTTTGCTTGGTGGGAGGGGGAGAGGAGAAGAAAGAAATGGGTTGATTGGTGATTTTGGGTGGCGGCGGGGAAGAAAAAGAGGAGGGAGAAAGTAGATTAGGGTAGGTTTAGAGATTAATTAGGAATTAATCCTAAACATATTCGAGATGACAAAAATCTCTGATAACAATTTTATTCAAAATTTTTCATTATCCTTCCAATAATCCAAGAGTCTAATAATAAACTTTACAACTTTAAAGTTTCAAAGCACAACCGATGTGGTACTAAATAAAAAAAATACATAATCCAACTCCTACTAAGCCAAAACACACAACGAAAAGAAATATTACATAAAATAAAATGCATAAAGTCTTCAACTGCTCGAGTCAATCTGGGCTGGAATTTTTTCGCCTGCTTTAGCACTTGATGTCCGCACCAGTGGGTGTAGAGGAAAATAGGTTCCAAGTTTTGGGCTTACTGCTTTTCCCTTTACCCTCATATTATTGTTGCAATGTTAATAAGTGAGAGTTAATTTGGCATATATCTCGAGGAAATTGATCCAGATAGCAAACCAACTTATTCTGGAAACTTGATTTCTTAACTTATAAATTATTTGGAAGTTCTGAAATCTTATTTCGGTAGATAGTTAATAATTCATGTTTCTGTTAATCATTTATCAAGTTACCAAAAATAATACTTGGGAGCTGATTACCCAAGAAATTCCTAGGAAAAAAGAAATGATATCTCGGTAATGAAAACCATTGGAGGCTGTATGGGCGAGATCCAACATTGAATATGTTTCTATTAGCCATTTATCAAGTTATTGTACTAATAAGACAAATCAGGTAGGATCTCAATGATCCAAGATTTGGTTCTCCACGTGATCTATCTAACATTTTAAATATCTTTCAAATGGTCCAGCTACATCATTCATGAGGTTGGACTTGTGATTATTGCTTTGTGTAAATTTGCAGTTATAATTTATTTCACTAGGTGATATATGTTTTACTACCTTGATAAAGAAGTGAGGATGTTTATCTTGCACTATATCTGAGTATCTCATTGTATCATGATTGTGTACAAGTCATAACTGCTTGATTCTGGGTACAGTGGATTCTTATGGTCATCTTATTGTTTCTCGATTGGATGTATAAAGTAGGAGAAAAACGGACGGCCTAAATAGTGAGTTGGTTAGTTTAACGGTGTAAAACATTTGAAACCTAACAAAAATTAGTTTGTAGGGGTTTTTAAATGTTTAGATCATAATCAAATGACCGGATCGAGAATTTGTATGTCTAAATACATAGATCTAACCAACTCACTACTTTCGCAGTCCATTTTGCGCCGCGTGATAGATGGGTAAAAAGTATTCAAACCACTTAATTTTTGGTTTATAGATACTTGAAATAATATAGATCAACTTCAACGGAGTGGATCCTGTATTCGAATGTCGGAGGGTTATATTTGAGTTGGAAAGATTTGGGCTCAAATCCTTTTGGAAGGACACAAGTCTCTCTCTCTCTCTCTCTCTCCACACACACACACACAGATACATATATATATAATTTCTGCTTCCTGAGCCTCTATTGCTATGTCTATCATTTAGGTGAATATTTAGCTACTAAAAAGACATCATCCTCATACTAAAGATTGACACTTCAAATTTAATCTTTCAGGATTGTGTATGAGTTTGGAATCGTCAAGCTTGTATCTTGGAAAAGCCATAAATTCTTATGTTAAAGCACTGACATTACTGTGTTAATCTAATAACCTATGCAACAGATTGTGGTATCCAACTTCAGCAAGTTTTGTACAAAGTTCACTATCCATGGATGAAGCTCTATTCTTGTTGTTTCTGAAGCTTCTCAGGTTTATCTTCCGGTTGATATGGTTGCATTTCCTCAATATTTTGCAATAGTTTTCTCACCTGTGGTTAAACTCCAGCTGAGTGCATGGAACTTGAGGACGAACTCGAATGGCTGTTGTATACATCGTGTTTGTGGAGCAGTTGGGGATCTCATATATGCTGTTTGCAGTTGGCCATCTGGACCTATTGCAGCTGGTGGATCTGATCGAACTGTGACCATCTATGATCCTCGCAGGTTGGTTTCTAGTTCAACTGCAGATTATGCCAACCTTTGAACATTGAATTTCAGTACATAAATGTAATGAACTTCATTGTGCATAGGTATGTCTCGCAATAGTTCATTAATTTTCTGCCTTACTGGACAAATGAACAATCATTAAGTTAACTCACTTATTGAGCGCAGGTGGTCAGCTTTGTCAAGATTGGTGAGCTGCTCGAAATATGAGGTTTAGCTTGTTTCCTTGTTACTTTTTCAATTTGGGTTTCTGTTTTCTCTTTCCTTTCTGATAGTTCTTTCTGACTATAATGGAAAACATTTATGCAAGTGACTGTGCTTCTCTGTTTGCAGATAACTGGACTCTCTTTTTCATCACTCGACAAAGGTTACATCTATATACGGGTGTTGATTATGAGGTGACCACCTCAAAAATGATCTTAACTTTTTTTTAGAAAAATGTTTTGCTTTGTCTTGCTGCAATAACTTTTAAATATCTATTAAGATGTTCTGAATATTTCTAATCTTAAATTTCTTCTTTCATAATTTTCTGAATATTTCATGCTTTGAATGCTTTTGTGTGAGAGATCTACTTCAGATCATATCATCTAAGACTTGGAAAAGGAAGATGATACTTCAAAGAAGATTTGCATAAACACCTTGATTCAAAGATCAGAATTACTCTCCACTAAAAATAATAATAAAACACCTCACGTAAACTCACAAGAGAGACCCAACTCCACCCTGCGCGCGCACACACAAAGTAAAAAAAGCAGAAGGATATTGTCATCCTGGTAAATGTGGTGGTGGCTACTCACTAACGGTAAAGAATTCCAAAGAAACCCTTGTTTTAAATATCAGACGAGTTGGCCGAGATATCGTCTGATATCTCCTTTTTGGCTTGCTGTCGATACGATATGAGAAAATCATTCACCATATCGTTTTGCAACAAAAAATGGCCGATATTTGAAATATCGGCCGATAAATCGCCCGATATTGGCCAATAAATCGCCCGATATGAAATAACTTATTTATTGCACGACTGCGTGCACATGTTCATTATTTATTACTGTCTTTGCAAGCATATTGCATCATTTTTATTAGGTAGATGATATCTATGACTCTAAACCAACTTTTAGTTATCAATATTTCATTATATATAATGTGGGATATGAATGCTCAATATGCGCGCATATCCTCGATATTTCCCCCGATATCCGATATCCGATATGAAAACCCCCCATCCGATATGATCCAGATATCCGATACTTAGAACCTTGAAAGAAACAGATAAAGAAAAGAAGGGGGGGGGGGGGGGGGGGGAAGATGAGAGAGAACGCAATTGCTCCCCTGTGCACATATAAACAAGTTGGCAGAAATTCGATAGAGAAAATATCCCCGTGAAAGTAAATGTGGTTGTGACTATCCACTAAACATAATGATGTCCAATGAAACAAGTAATTGAATTGTAGTCTTCTAAGAACCCCAAGGCCTGGCTTCGGTAAAAAGTGGGGTTGGGTAGTGGAAAGCCCAGGTCCAAGCCCAAGTTACGACCTTTCTCGATTGAGTTTCAGCCCATGCAGAGTGACCTTTCTGCTGCTAAAATTCTATATGATTTTCTCCAAAAATTAAACTTTTTTGGCAAAGGAATCTTTTTGTCCTCTAATGGATAATCCTTTATTAGTTGCTCTTACGAAACCTTCTGTTTGAAGGCTCGTAGCTAAATATTGTGGTGATTACTCCATCTGGTTAAATCACTATTTTAGTATGGAAAACAACCTTGGAGTTGCACAAGAAACTCGAATCATGAATTTATAATAGTATCTGTGCATCCCTCCTGAGGTGGGACTGGAACAGCTTAAATTTGAAGTTCTTTCTCAATTATTCACAAAGGAAACTTGATTTCTTCTGGATTGGTATTAACCTGCAGTTTTGTAAGTTTCCAGTGTGCATGTAGAAAGAACAATAGAAGATTTGCATTTAGGGAGATACAAACTGGCTTGGCTTTAACAAGGTCTATCTCTCACCCCAAAGACATTTGTGTATAGCCACATGATTCCGTGTAGAATCTCTAATATCTTATTGGATTTCCTTATATATCAGCTGGTAGCCTAAAATTTGTGCTCTTTAGAATAATTGGTTTAACTGCAGTGTGCAAATAAGGATGTTTTGGCTGGATGGCGCAAATCTGGTAGTATATTTCTGGGTGACGTCCAAGAGCCGGACACCCTGTGAATGCATCAGCAATTAACTATTTGATCAAACGTGGCAAGTATCGTCATCGCTTTTAGTTTTCTGCAGTTTATATAAATTCACTCAGCTACCTTTTTGTCATTAAGGACTAGTCACATACTGCAAATAAGTTAAATGACCTAATGTTTTCTCCACCTCTTTTTTGCCAATTTTGGAGTTTTGGAAGCTTCCTCTTGCATCTCTTTTTTCTGTTTCTTTGCGAGCATTTCACTTAACATTGAATAGCTTTGTTATCTTTTAGCTCCGCCTCCAGATATCTGTATATGGGCCTGGCTCGTGCCTGCTCTGTTTTGTAATTGAAATCCATGAGCTGTTCACAAAATACAGAATAAACCTTCTCCCCCAAAGTGCTTGAGCGACCAACGTAAGCTTCTACTTTTGAGCCTTGTTATGTAAGCCTTCTGTTCTTTATTTTTAATGACGTTGCTTCATAACTTTGTGTAAGTAATAACTAATATTTTTTTCATTTAACTTCGTAACACATTTCTTTTAAAATTTCTTAGAAAAAACTCTTCATTCACCAGATTCTCCAAAAATATTGCATGTGCATAGTCATGTTTAAGCTAGATTAATTTTTTTAGTGAAAGATTTGAAACTAATATTTAATGTAGATCCTCATGGGTATATGCAGGTCGAGACATGGTTAACTTGGCCCAGCCTCTTATATGGGATTATCTAGTCTAGGCCTGATCTGCAGGTTGTGATCTTTGGTAGTCTGACCTAAGCACATGGCTTGTTTGCAATGTCTTGTGGGCTACCCTGGTCCATCAAGAGTAACAAGCCTTGTTTCTTGACGAAGGTGCTTTGCTGCATCAAATTTGTTTTTAAATGATCAATGTGAATGTACACCTTGAGGGGGGGGGGGGGGGGGGGGGGGGGGGGGGGGGGGGGTTTGAATAGGTGTAGTACTAATTTAGGACAAATAATACGGAATTAAAAACTTAATTACAAACACACAACGTGTAACCAAAAGTAAGTCCGAATTCCCGTGAAGGGCTCTGGAATTTCTCCTTACGATTCCTCTAAACTAAGAGTTGAGGTGCTTCAATAGCTCTCTTGATTGAACACGAGTGTGGGCGCACATACAATATCAAGCATATAAAGATATGGTAATAAAGACAATACAAGATATGAAGAGTTGAGAGTTGAGAGAAAGAAAATCAAACGCAAACATAAGGATATGTTTCGAGATTCGAGTCACTGCTCTACGTCTCCGCCTTCACACAGAAGGATTTTCACTATGCTTACACAGGACCTTCCACAAAGGGACTTCTACCGAGGAATTACAACTTACACACCGGGAGTACATAACTCCAACTCTCTCACACCTCTACACAAGAGTTAGGCACAAGCAAAAAAAGAATACAACTTGGTGATCACTTAGATCACAAATAATCTCTTGGTGATCACAAAAGATCACATACAAAATATCTCTCACAAACAAGATCCTAGAGGATAGATTTGCAATGAAGAGCTCAAGTATGTGAGTACACAAAGCTTTTGGAAAAGAAAACACTTGGGAAAACTTCTTGATAGATATGAAAATGAAGAACAAAACTAAAATTCCCAAAACTTGTTTTTCTTTGATTTTTCAAAAACTCTGAAACAAATAAAGATAGAGTTTTTGGCTCAAAAACTTCTTTTGAAAACTAGTTAAAAACACACCAGAAGATCAGAAATTTGGCTCTTGAAAATCTTAACAAAAATTGGCCTTGAGGACTCTAATTTACAGGGGATTCAAAAACTAGCCGTTAGGGCTCAGGTCAAGTCAAAACTGACATGTCGGTCGACCGCCCCCTAGGCAAAAGCCTACCGATCGACCGCTCGTGTTTGGTGGGGAATATTAAAGATCGAGGTGTAAAGTCTTTATTTGATGGTAAAGAAAATTACAACGGATCAATAATCCTTTTACAAGAGAGGGGAGATATTCAAGCTCAAATCTCCCCTTTGTTTAATGCCGGGTTCTTGATGTGGCGACAGAAAGTGAATCTTATTTTCCGTTGATCGGGTGAACGTCAGGACCTTCTGGGAATCTTCTCTTTGGATGGTGGACGAAGTAACAGATTTTGTCCAATAAGAATCTCAAAGAGACTGTAGGTAAAAACAAACTTGTACGTTGTAAGTTGTTAGAAGAGTTGAACTCTCTTTCCTTTAGTTAAAGATCTTGGTCCTGCTACGGCTTACAACCGAAGTTCTTCTGACCGAAGAAATTTCCGACCCCTCTTCCATAGCAAACTGGGCTATTTATAGAGGTTTCAGGGGGTAAAAGTGTCCCCTAAAAACACTCCATAATGGGGTTAACTCCCTCATTACGTGGGCAGTAATTGACCCAGTAATGAGGGCAGTTATAACCGAGACGCAAGGTTCCTCTGTAATTGAAACACGGGCTTCGGGCTTCGCGTTTAGCCATTGAGGTAACACTTGAACTTCGCATTTGGTTGAAATGTGAGCTTCAAGTTTTGCGTCAAGCTTTGTGTGAGACGCGGGCTTCGGGCTCTGCGTCTTGGTTATTATGGTAAAGTAGAGACGCGGGTTTCGACCCTCGCGTCTTGGTACTGTAGTGATGCTACTGCAGTTTTGCTAAGACGCGGGTTTCGACCCTCGCGTCTTGGTACTGTAGTGATGCTACTGCAATAATGCTGAGACGTGGGTTTCGACCCTTGCGTCTTGGTGCTGCGGTGGTGGCTATGATTAGCACTGCGTATGGAGTTCGGACTATGCTTTCTGATGACTTATCATCAGTGATTTTTGGACAGTCTACAGAGCCCCCTCCAAAGTTTTCGATATTTCGCGGTTGACTGGGGTGGTTTCGAAATACTTTAGACTTTGGTTGGATTCATACTCCTCATGATTGGACTGACAATCATTTGATATGCCCTGGGCTTGATCCTGTTTGGAATGTAGTCTTTGTGGTGTACTGTAAAACCCTTTGAAGCCACTAGAGATGATCGTGGCGAGTGTCTAGATACGCAGTCTAGACTTCCTCAGTGCTCTGAGCTGGTTGTTGGTGTACTGTTGAACCAAGGGTAAATAGTCGTCTGCTTGTGCCAGTGTACTGTTGAACTGGATGCAAGTCTTGTAGACGCAGGGGTCATGTTGCTTTAGAGACGCAGTCTTCACTCGGAGTGGGGACGCATCTATTAATTTGCTGAAGAAACGCGGCCTCTGGAGGGACGCGAATCTTTGAAGTGAAGACACAGCTCTTACCCTGTTGACTAGGCGCGGCTTTAGCCTTGCTGAAAAGACGCGACCTTTGGAGGGACGCGGTTTTTTGTAAAAGCGAGTCCCGCGTTTTGGGCGCATTGCCACGTGTCCGGCGGAGTTGAGGGGACATCCTTCCTTTAACGCGTGAAATTCGCATCGCATTTAAGACGCACGCCACGCGTCGGGCAGGGATTAGGCCTCGAGACATGTGCAGCGTATCTCTACGGAGCACTGTGCCTATAAAAGACAACGGTCTTTCAAGAGTCATCATTAGACTCTTCTTCTTCTTTGCTGAGCTTTTTATCGAGGGTTAAGAAAAACTTGAAGTTTTTTTTCCCTTTTCATCATCTTCAACATCAATTTCACGATTGCGATGACACCAAAAGTCAAGCATGTTGCTTCGTCCTCGAGTGCTGCTGCTCCTGAGACTCAAATGGGCGGTTCTTCCACGCAGGAGGCCCTCACATCAGGTAACAAAATCATCTGAACTGGTTTTTACCACTAAAGGGGCTTGAAGAATTTTCTTAACTCTTAAGTCTCTTCTGAATTTGAATTGCCAATGTGAGGCTTATGCCCGTGTTTGATTTTCAGACGTGGCTCTGGTTTGTAGTGGAGACGCGACTCTGAACTGTTGATGGAAACACAGCTCTGGCTCATCAAGAAAAGACGCGCGAGTGACAAACTCAGGCTGCACTGGGTTTGTGATTGAGACGCGGCTCTCGATTGTAGTGGAGATGCAGTTTTAGGCCCCTCAAGAATGACGCGCGGGTTTTCAGCCGGTTGGTAGGGACGCGGCTCTAACTCAATAGAGACGCGACTCTGGTCCTTTGAGAGGGCGCAACCTTGAAGCGCGAACCTGCGTTCTTGATAAAGGAGACACGACCTTCAAGTTCAAGACGCAACCTTCAAGTCTTGTGAATGAGTGTGAACTCAAGGCGCAATCCCTGAATAGTCGTGGAAGGTAGACCCAACTCGCTGAGGAGACACGGCTCTGGACTACTTCAGGCGACGCGATTGTGGAGTCTTCAGTAGGAATGAAGGACGCATCCCTCAGGTCTATGAAAGGTCGCGGACTTGTGGACACGACCTTTGAGTCTGCGCCTGACATCGATTTTTAAGCGTTACATGCAGCCCATCTTAAAGATCTTGTTGGATCTTTTAATGCCAAGTCAGCGTTGACGATTGGGGACTTGTGTCCTTCGTTGTTTCCCGAAGCGATAATCCACGCGTCAGCTCCTTATTTGACTTGATGTTCGTGCGGGAATTAAGGTTGATGGCTTTGATTTTTATGCCATTAATTGTAAGCCTTATGGTTTGCCTATAAATAGGCTTCACCTCTTTAACAGTCCATTAATTAGACTGTTTTCCTTTGAGAGCATGCGCTCTGAGGGTCTTCGTCTTAATTCGTCCTTTCCTTTAAGGGGATGTGTTCCAATGAACAGCAAGAACTCAAAGCTTTCATGCTTTCCTTTAATCTTCTCCAAAGATTACCATTGTCAAGTGATTTCAAGATCAAAAAGCATCGCTTTAAGTACTTTTTATGGCCGCGCCTTGATGCATAAGTTCAACTTCTAGAGAATTCTTTTCCGGGTAGGAACCAGTTGTCGCCATGAAATATTCAGCCCCACTGAGTTTCTGTCTTCCCGTCCATTAAAGAAATTCCATCTCTTAACCTTCTCTTGAAATTTGATTGATGCGCCCGTATTTGGAAGTCACGTCTTTCAGACTTCTTGATGAAGCGCGAGCTCATTGATTTTGAACTCCAACTCACAAATCCTTTGACACGAGTGTGATAAACTCTGTACTTGAATCTTGAGAGGCGAGCTTTCTACATAAAGTCTGTATTTGAGGTTCTTAACTTGAGAGAATTCTAGCTCTTTTGAGACCTCTGGACTTGGATGTGGCAACCCCTGTTTCTCAAACGCAGGTGTGGCAACCTCTGCGTCTGGGCTACCTCGCGTCTTATGTCTTGGACGCAGGTCTAACACCAGATCGCGTTCAGATCTATACTGGTTAACTCTGCGTCTGAAGTTCACAACTTCAGTCTCACGTCTGCCCTTCAGCTTTTCTGTTTCTGCCTCAACAGAATTTTAACATTTTAGTTTTTTTGCTTCTTGCAAGTTCTGGCAATCTCAGTCAGTCTTCTACATCTTCGCTGGGCTCATGGGAGAATATTTCGACCAGCTAGCCTGCTCAAGCTCTCGAGATATCCATCAAGGCCTTATTGGACATGACGCACCAGCAATGCCCCGGGTTTGTCATGGTCACAGTGGGTATAGTGGTGGGTATGGTGGTAGATATGGTGTCCCTGAAGGCCATAGGAAAGAGGATGTCATTAGTAAGGTCTCGAATCCTCCCTTCACCAATCTTACCCCCAGAGTGACATCGACGAAAAACTCATACTCATTGGATGACTTTCTGGTAGTGGAGATATTAAGTGAGGGATTACGGTCCACGCCAGATGGTCGGGTTGTAACACCCCGCTCCCCGAATACGTACTTAGTTGCGTATTCATATTTTCTAATTGTATTTTTGATTTACTTCCTATATTCATTGTATTATGAATTATTTATGTGATCGTTTTGCCGTGGATTCAGATTCATGAACTCGGAGTCAGCCCTAGTCTGAACCGGGGGACCGATCCTAGAGTGTTGCTTGATTTGGACTTTCTGGTATTCTGATTTGACCGATTTCAGTTTCAAATATCGTTTTCTAATATTTTAGATTTTTTATGATTTTCTGAAATTTTTCTGAATTAAATTGAAAATCTTCAAAACCGGGGTCGACCAATACCGCTGCTCGATTCTCGGATTTTTAATTCACAAACGGAGTTGAAATTCTAAAAAACGGCTTTCCTGTAACTTCTTAAAATACATTTTCTATCTAAATACTTTTTTTGAGAATTTTCTAAATTTATCGAAATTCCCGTAGATTTGGTGTCGGCCAGTTTCACTGGTTGATTTCAGGAATTTTAGTTTACAATTGGAATCAAATTTCTGGATTCTACTTTCATATTACTTCTTAGAATTATATTTTCTCCTTTCATGTATTTTCTGAGATTTTTCAGATTTTATCAAAATTCGGCCGACCCGGTGTACACCGGTATTGACGTTTGACTTCAGGATTTTTAAAATGGGATTGAATTTCTGAAAACCGATTTCACCAAAAATCTTTAAATAATATTTATTATTTTTGAGAATTTTTTGGAAGCTTTCCAAGCCACTTAAATTTTTGGACTTTTCCGGAGTTTCGGTGTTTTCCTAGATACCGGAATTTATCTAGATATTTTACTTTTCTCTTTTTTCATTTTTCTCTCTCCTCGCTAGACGAGAGTTCCACCTATCTGGATTCCGCATTTAATGCAGAGATGCTCTCCATACTGTATTTAATGCTTGACCTGCAAGATCAATTCTGAATCATGCTTTTTGTCCTTTCTGTTAAAAGCAAATCTCGCGTTTTTCCTCCCGGACACAGCTTTTATTTCCGCGTCTGGCTTTGTTTTGCCTAGACGCGGATTTTCTCCTGAGGGGACGCGGATCTCATTGGGTGAGAGGCTTTCCAATGGCAATATTATATATATATATATATATATATATATATATATATATATATATATATATATATCATAGGGCTTACTGTACCTCAGCCTGCGGGCTGAGAGAGTTTTCTCAGCCTGCGGGCGTGGCAACATCACCGCCCCACATCTGTTAAAAAATTTGGCGGACAAAATCCTGTAAAATCCCGCCCAATTTAATGCCAGTCACCTCAACATTGTATTTTCCGAAAATACCCTCCATCACAAACTTTTACCTTATTGTAAAAAAATTAGTCTTCCAAAAAAATTTACAGCTCTAAAACTTCAAACGACGGTTCTGATCCAATTTGTTCTTTTCCTTCAAAAATTTCATCCGTTTTTGAAAAAAATTATTTGCAACTGATGGCGCCTAAGAAATCATCCGTCGAAAAGGTACTACAAAATTGATATTTTCAAAAAATTTTAGGGTTTTGTGTATTTTAATAGTTTTAAATTTTTTCAAGATTTATTTCTGAAGTCGCATGTTTTTTTAAATTTTTTTTAAATATTGGAAAGATGGTCGCAATTACGAAAGAGATTTTCAAACTTTAGACGATAAAGGTCCTATTTTTTGAAAGTTTTTATTATTTACTTCTATTTTTACTGTGTCGCAGTTCAGATCTGTGCGACTTTGGAATTTTTTTTTTTACCTTTCCTTGTAGATGAATGCGACGTAGGTCGCAGTATATGAAATTTACTTTTTTTTTCTCACATACTGACGACATGGGGTCGCAGTTGTTTAAATAAGAGTTGTAGTCTCAAGTCTTCACCAAGGTCGCAGTTTATTTTAAATAAATGTTTTTATCAAACTTGTGTCGCAGTTGTTTCTTTGTGAAATGTAGTCTTATGCGACCTTGGTCGCAGTGTTGGCCCTGGTCGCAGTTGTTCTGATTGTACTGTAGTTCTATGTGACCTGGTCGCAGTACATGTAGTGCGACCCCAGATTGCAGTCTACTAGTGTTTTTTTTTGCAATGCATGACTGCGACCGAGGTCGCAGTTTATTAAAAAACAAATATGCTTTTTATTCCCTTATAATTTTTAATAATCATTGGTCTAAAGTGTTTAATTTTTCTTCCTACGTAGGTAAACAACAGATACAGGTTCGTCCTCTGAGATCAAGCATAAAACCAATGTGCCAGTTAATGAAGAAATTTAAGAAGTACATACCGGCTAATTTCGTAGAGGCGATGAAGAATACCCCATTTGGCCCAATCTTCATGGCGTTCTACAATGAAGAATTTGGGGCTGAAAAGACACTAAAATCAAACGTTGCCGTGCTGCGTATTTTAGACCAGTATGACAGGAATACAAGGATCTTTACAATTGGGGGCAAAGAGATTGAGTTAACAGTGGAGGATGTTGCCCTTACTTTTGGTCTACCTGTCAATGGGGTAGATTTTGTGATGAATAAGACATGTACGCTGAAAGATAGAGGGGTTATAAAACATTTTTTCCCCAATATAAAGAAGATCACAAAAGTATCTATTGAAGGTGCTTTGGATGATCTTCTTGTCAAGAGAAGGAGGAGGGATATATTAGATGTGACACAGGATAAACAATTTGAGCAGCAAATGTCTGTGAAGGAAATTATAAGAGACATAAATAGACTTGCAGCTCAAGACTTTACCACATTAGTCATCCTATACATGTCGGCCACTCTTTTCTTCTCTGGCAGTAAATGCACGGTGCCGTGGTATATTGTGGAACAGATTGCCAATATGCAACTAATGAGGACAATATGCTGGGCAAAAGCTGTTTGGCAATTCCTGATTGACTCAATGGACATCTTCAGGCAAACCACGTACGAGCTGCAAGGATGCTCCGTGCAAATTATTGTAAGTAGAAATCTCAAATTTGGCCAACATTATATGAAATTTACCCATAAATTGATAAAATTTGTGGAAACTAATTTAATTTTTAATTTTTGCAGTATTGGCTGTGTGAGAGGGCACCTATTTTTGAGCAGAGGTCTGGTTTGGAAGAAAAAACCCCACGCGCAGTAAGATGGGACCTCCAAAATATTGGCAGATCTCTACTTGAAGTTGATCTAAAAAAGATTGACAGCAATATTGTAAGTTAAACTTCTTTTTATGTGTAGTACAAATAAAATGCGACCATAGTCGCAGTATTGAGCTGCAACTTTCGCAGTTCGTTTTATGCCTGACAAATAATGTGCGACCATGGTCGCATTCTCTTGAAAATACCCTTTTCAACAGAAATGCGACCATGGTCGCAGTGTTGAGCTGCATGTCTCGGCAGATAAATTTATACACGACAAAACATACTGCGACCATGGTCGAATTCTTATCCAAAAATATTTCATAAATAAACTGCGACCATGGTCGCAGTATCATTATTTCATTGTTTTATTTTTAGCTTACCTTTTTCTGTTTATTTTCAGATTTTGAGTCGAATGGCCAACATCTCTAATGATGAAAAAAATATGGTTGGCCTTCCTGTTGAAGGGGAAGAGGATGAGGAAGAAGAAGTAGCAGAAGATGAAGGTGAAGAAAAAGAAGAAAAAGAAGGTCAAAGTGAAGGAGATGAAGGAGGCCATACATGTAATGAGGCTGACATCCCGGCGGAAAAGGAGCCAGAACCGGCTGAAACGAGTGAGCAAGAACCAATTTTTGAAGGTTATTTGCCACCTCCACCGGATGTTCAAGCAGCAGAAATAAAACGATTGGCTCTTGAGAGATTATGTTTCTCAGCTTGAAAAAAAGATTGAAAATATGGAGAATGAGAAAAGAGTCAAGGCTGAATTAAAATTAAAAAGAAGAGAAAAAAGAGAAAAGAAGAACCAAAAAAGGAAACAGGAGAATAGAAGAAAGGAAGAGGAGGAGAATGAAAGGAGGAAGAGGGAAGAGGAAGAGAAAGAGAAGGAGAAGAAGAGGGAAGAAGAGAAGGAAAAGGAGAACAGGAGGAGAGAAGTGGAGGAGAAGGAGAATAGAAGAAGGGAAGAGGAGGAGAATGAAAGGAGAATGAGGGAAGAAGAGGAGAAGGAGAAGAAGAGGAGGGAAAAGGAAGAGCAGGAGAAGGAGAAGAGGAGGAGGGAAGAGGAGGGGCAGGAGAGGAGGAGGAGGGAGGAGGAAGAGAATGAGAAGAAGAGGAGGAAGGCGCAGTTGGAGAACAAAAGAATGAAGGAGCAGATGGAGAAGCAGGCTGAAGAGGAGAAGAAAAAAAACTGGAAGAGGATAAAATCATGGTTCTGAGTCTGTTTTAATTAATATTGGGGAAGATATTCCAAGTTTTTCTCTGAATCTAACTCAAATGACTCAAGAAATCCAAAGAGATAGAGCTTCTGAAGAAGAAATTCAAGAACATACTCCGCCTCAGAAGCAATCCTCAAAAGAAGCTGTTTTGGAAACCTCTAAAGGAACAATAGAAAGGGGAGTCAAAGAACGAAAGCGCGGTGAAAGAGATCGCGATGACTCCGACTTTGTTTATCCAAAACAGAAGAAGAAAAAAAATGAAAATCCTCTTCCACAGCCTGCGGCTGCGAGTTCTACCGCTGGTTTCGGCGTCAAAGAGATTTCCTTCACTGAGCCAAAATCGACAGAATTGACCGAAACCACATCATACAGAATTCTGCAGCCCCATCAACAAGCTCGTATAAAACATTTCTTCGACAAGTCCTACTCTGAGTAAGTTAATTCATATCAAAAAATTTCTGTTATACCTTTATATAAGAACAATTAAATTACTAACTTTGTTTTGAATATCTTGCAGTTCTACTGCGTATCAGGATACCAATAATTTAATCATCATTTCAAGGAATGACATTGAGGACCTGATGTTCAGTAGAGAGTTAGATGCAAATGTAATTCATTTCTACATGCAGCATCTTGAGAAAAGAGAAGGATTAAAAAGCATATTCTTCCGAAGCGAAGCTTGGGTAAAAATCTACTTTCTCCTTTACGGTTTAATGTAATATCAAATCTGGAACAGATTACTAATATTCTCTATCTCTGTGTAGGCATAAATCATGTACTGCGACTAAGGTCGCAGTGAATAATTAAAATGTACTGCTACTAACACATGTACTGCGACCAAGGTCGCAGTTTATAATTAGAATGTATTGCTACTAACTCAGGTACTGCGACAAAATGTAACAGCTGCGACCTGCGACCAAGGTCGCAGTTTATAATTAGAATGTATTGCTACTAACTCAGGTACTGCGACAAAAATGTAACAGCTGCGACCTGCGACCAAGGTCGGATCTGCGACCAAGGTCGCAGTTTATAATTAAAATGTATTGCTACTAACTCAGGTACTGCGACAAAATGTAACAGCTGCGACCTGCGACCAAGGTCGGAGCTGCGACCAAGGTCGCAGTTTATAATTAAAATGTACTGCTACTAACTCATATACTGCGACTAAATAATATAGTGCGACTAAGGTCGCAGTTTATAATTTTTTGTTATATTTTAAATTCATTTTGAATTTGATTTAAATTTTTTTTCTTCTTGTCCGCAGCACGGTGTTGTAAATAAAATTGAAGATCTGGAAGGTCATTTCATCAAGCAGAAGCTGTTGAAAAACTGGACAGCTGACGTGCAGTACATGTTCTTCCCGATCAATCACAAACATAGTGCCGACGAGCAGGGATTTCACTGGACCTTGCTGGTATTCGATTGCACCACAGAAGAGTGGATTTTTTACAACTCTTTGGTCCCAGCTGACAAAAAAAGTAGTATAACAAAGCTTTACCAAAGTGATGCAAGAATAATGGTGAGTTGAAATTTAATATTTTGATTACTGGAAACTTGCAATTAATTTGATTAATACTAATTTTTTTCCTATTGACATTGCAGAAAGAAAGATTATTAGAGATTTTTGAGATTCATTCCAAAAAAAAATGAGAAAAAATAAAATAAAATACGCAAAATGCCCCCAACAATCAAACAGGTATATAAATTTTTGACATGTAATTTCATTTCATATTTTCTACTTTTTTTTAGTACAAAAACTAATTTCATTTAATGATTGCTCTATGGAAATTTCAGTGTTGATTGCGCTATATATGTATGCAAGTACATGGAAAGCATAGCGTCTGGCTATCATCTATCAGCTGCTGATGCTGTTACGGTTGATGCTGTACAGAAACTAAGAAGTGAGCTTGCATACATGATACTTGCAGATGTAGAGAAGAGTTGGGATGAAGAAACAGACATTATACGACATACGACATATGAAGACTGATAGTTGACAAATTATTGATATACCACAATTTTTTTTTATAAATGTAAAAAATATTTCAAGTGCAATTCATTGCATAATTTTTTTGTTGTATTGATTTAATTTATACACATTTCTATACATTTATTTATTATAAGTTCCATTGATTATTTACAGTCTTCATTTGTTAGAACTTGGCTTTTACTATTGTGTACTGATGTTAGAAACAAACATGCCTTCAGTAATTGTGTTAATCAACAACAACACTGTGACCTTCGTCGCTATGCGTGTTAATATAAAGGAAACACCTACCTAACGTACAGCGACTTAAGTCTTCACCATCTCAAAAATCTATAAAGAAGGTTGCGACTTTGGTCGCAGTTGATAGCCGCAGCCTTAGTAAAATACAATGCGACTTTGGTCGCAGTTGATGGCGGCAATGTTCTAATCAACAATAACACTGCGACCTTGGTTGCTATGCGTGTTAATATTAAGGAAACACATACCTAACGTACTGCGACTTAAGTCTTCACCACCTCAAAATTTTAAAAAGAAGGTTGCGACAGTTGATAGCCGAAGTCTTAATAAAATACAATGCGACCTTGCTCGCAGTTGATGGCGGCAATGTTTTAATCAACAACAACACTGCGACCTTGGTCGCTATGCGTGTTAATATAAAGGAAACACCTACCTAACGTACTGCGACCTAAGTCGCAGTACATGTAGTGCGATCCTAGACTGCAGTTGCTGGCCATCTTTATCAATAACAACACTGCGACCTTGGTCGCAATTAATCATGTACACTGCGACCAAAGTCTCTGACTACATTATGTACAAAAAA
Source organism: Agave tequilana (assembly GCA_038442645.1). Lineage (NCBI taxonomy): Eukaryota > Viridiplantae > Streptophyta > Magnoliopsida > Asparagales > Asparagaceae > Agave > Agave tequilana. The sequence continues at coordinate 113,129 of JAVJIF010009941.1, read as the reverse complement.
AATTAAACTATAAAGTAGAACTTTAAAGTACAAGTACATACAAAAATAATACAGTAGAAATCAAAGAATGATAATAAATCTGATTATAATTACACGTCAGTGTCAGAATGCGACTTAATCTCTCTACACTGTGCGACCCTGGTCGCACTTCATAAAAAATTGAAGTCTTTGTTCCTTCGAGATGGAGGCAACCCAAACCTACTTCTTCTGCCAATAAAAAAATAAATAGTAAGAATTTTAAAGATTAATCGTTATAAAAAAAAATGATTAACAGGTTTAATGTAATATACCATTAACGGACAACCAGTCCTGTAATGGCCCAGCTCTTGGCAGTTACCACATCTTCGATGCTTAACTTCCTTCTGATATATAGAATCTTCAAAACCAGACTTAAGCTTGGATGCAGCTCTAGGTCTCCCCTTGGTTGGTACTGGACCAATTGGATCACGTATATTCAATTCTTCACCATCTCGCAATATGACAACGGATCCACTGGAACCAACGGCAGTCTTAGGATGTGATGAATGATCATTTCCTGACATTGCTCTGTATTCTCTAGTGGTATTTTGGGCAAAACTTTCCAAAACTCCCTCCAACTTTGAAATATTTTCATCAGAATCAGCGACCATGTCCAGAATTGCATTAATTTTGAACGAACTGTCCACAATCTAGCCGTCCGTGGAGTGCCTTGACTGGGAAAAGGCCTCATGTCATATTCAATTGCAACGTTTTTGTAACGAGCATCCAACCTCCATCTATGAAGTATATATGATTCCGGTATATGTGTAACGTGATTGCGCCACAAAATACACAGAATATGTCTACATAGGATACCCTCTGTTTCAAATAACGAGCAACTGCAAGAAACATGAAGTTCCTCTCGATTATCATAACTGACCTTTTCCCAGCCGTCTTTTGATTCTGAAAATTTACCAACCAAATATGTTGATCCAGGTTTGTCCTGTTCCACCTCTTCTGAAAACAGTGTCATTACAACTGTCCATTCCTTTTGGAACAACTGAAAAATCTTCGGTGTATACAACTTCGAAACCTGTATCTCATATGGATTGGTTGTACAATTGGGCACAGAATTCAAACCCCTAAAATCTTGAAGAGATTCAGATGCACGACGGGAAGCAACGGCTTTATCATATTGGTGAACAAATTCCACTAGTTTAGTGTTTGAGTTAACAAAACCATCAAAGAAGGAATTAATACTCTCGGACCTCTGATTGGTTGTCATTCCAGCAGAGAAAACATCCTTGAGATATGCATTAACCCAATGTCCACGAAGCCTGTACATCTTCATCAACCAACTGCCATCTTCTTCTTTTAACTGATATTTTTCACTCATCAGACGCCATCGTTCCTCACACGTGCTTATATCGCGGGAGGTGTACCAAGCATGGAAATCGGAGACCATATCTTCTCCATACTTGTTAGCCATTGGGATTTGTTGCTCGGCAATATGTTTCCGTACATGCCAGAAACAGTAACGGTGCCGAGACGTCGGGAAAACAATCTTGATGGCCTCACCAATCTGCGCATCCTGATCAGTAATAATCAGCTTCGGTTCAACTCCATGCATGCACTTGAGCCATTTTTGGAATAACCAAACAAAAGTATCCCTCTGCTCATCAGCAAGCATTGCACAGCCGAACAGAATTGACTGTCGGTGATGATTTACTCCAGTGAATGGAGCAAATGGCAAGCTCAAGTGATTAGTCCTGTATGTGGTGTCAAAAACGATCACATCACAGAAGCTCAGATACGAGGAAATAGCTCTTCCATCAGCCCAAAAAATGCTTCTAAGTGTGCCCGCGTTATCAACTTCACTTGAAAAGAAGAATTCTGGATCGGTCTCGGCTTTCTCTTGAAAATATTTGATCATAGCAATAAACTCATGACCGCAGTTATTTCTACGTTGACGAGTGAAATCAATAACTTGTTGAGGGCGCACTTCTTCACAGCCTTCTCCCTGGCTCATTGCATTAACAACGCGGGAAATATTTGAAGGCCGCATTCCAACATCAACCAGATTGCTCATAATGGTTCTGCTAATTGTTGAACGATGAGTCTGGTGAGAGTAATGGTGATGTACCTTATCCGGGCTAGACAATTCATGTGAATGAGTATCAACAAATTTTGTGATAACCCAATATCGAGTTGAGTCCAAAAATAAACGAAGACGGATATGCATCTCAGCAGGACAAGATACTCTAGTGTTAACTCGACGACGCACTGTAAGCCCCTCTTGTCTTTTGTCACACAACTTCTTCAGCCCTTCCTTGTTGCAGCAAAATCTTCTGCAAATAATCTCATGAGGAGGCTTCCGTGACTTATCTGTACTTTTTCTTCTCACGCTAAAACCTCTATTCCTTGCAAAACAATTGTAGAAATTGTATGCTTCCATATGCGACAGGAACTGTTTCCCTATAAACTTATCTGAGCTTCCAGACATTTCTGCATGTGCATTCATATCCTACAAAAAGTATTTACACGAATTAAATGAATATAAATATTTTTTAGATATCACTGTATTCTAAAATATAAGTTATATAAATGCGACCAAGGTCGCATAAGAGATGAAAACAATTTACTTCTTATCAGCTGTTGCGACCAAGGTCGCAGTTATCCGTATGAGAAGAAATCTATATTACTTCTTACTAAAGATTTCACATACGGCATGAAATCTATAATACTCCTTATTGAAGACTGCGACCTAAGTCGCAGTAATCAGTATGTGAATAAATCTATATTATACCTTACTAAAGACTGCGATCTAAGTCGCAGCTATCCGCATGTGAAGAAATCTATATTACTCCTTACTAAAGACTATGACCTAAGTCGCAGTTATCCGTATGTGAAGAAATATATATTACTCCTTACTAAAGACTGCGACCTAAGACGCATACCCTAGAAAAAAAGAATTCACAGCCGGAGATTATTTTCAAATAAGATTGCGACCGAATATTAAAACGGTCGCAGTACCTCATAGTCTAAAGAGAAAACATTAAATATCTAAGAAATTGTTTTTAAAATAGATATAAACAATTAAAACCTGTTGATCGGCATGCAGAGATGTCAACCCTTCAAGATTTTCAATATTCTGAGAGAAAGTAGAACCAGATGCAATATCTTCCATATTAAGATCGCCGGTATACTGCTCAGACGTCGACATTAAATATTTTGCAGAAAAAAATTGATCTCAAAAGATTTTATATTTTCAGAAAAAAGTGTATCGCAGACTGAAAAGGTGAAACTAGATCTTTCAAAAAGAGATCAGGAAATAGGGTGAAAAGTAATTTATATCATATAAAGAGCGGCAAAAAATAAAAGGGGGGAAAAATAATAATAAACAATAAGGAAAAGTTATCATAAGGGGTATTTGGTAATTTAACTTCTACCTAAAAGCGGGCCGCAAGTCAGTGAGGTGACAAATTGAGCCACGTCACCGCAGGCTGAGAGAATACTCTCAGCCCGCGGGCTGATATACATTTTTCTCTATATCATAATCCCCATATATATATACCCCACTTCTTTCTCTCTCATTCATTTCCTTTCTTTTCTTCATCTTCAACAGCCAACGAAATGGCAGCCCAAAAACAACAGCCAAGCCTTCTCTTTGGCCGGCCATCCACCCTCCAACTCCACCACCATCTCCACCAACTTCTCCACCTTTCTCCCCTCCATCTCCTCCTCCATTTCCAACAACACCACCATCTCTATACCACCTTCTTCTTCCTCTTTTCCACCAAGGAACCCACTTCCACCACCAACTTCACCACCTTCCCCACCACCATATACTCCACCTTGGCCACCAACGACCATGTCATCTTCCTCTCCTCGTCGTGCTCTTTCCGACGAGCTATTGCTTCGCTCTCTGAAACTCCTTTTGCAAAACTCCAAATTTTCCAAATGAGCTAGACTTGCACTCCATTCTTGCTTGGGCTTGAGCTTGGGCTACCGGATTCCGGCCGTCTCCGGCCACCTCTGGCCGCCGCTGGCGACCACTGGCCATGGCCAGCCACCAAACCCCCCTTTCCTTCTTTCTTTCTTTTCCTTCTTTCTTTCTTTCCTTTCTTTTCCTTTCCTTTTCCTTTTCCTTCTCTTCTCTGTTTTTCTCCCAACCTGCGTCTCTCTCCCTGTCAACCTTGCGTCTTTCCCTTCCCTGTGTTCCCCTCATCCTTGCGTCTCTCTCACTCTCTCATCTCCTTGTCTCTCTTTCTCACTGTTTGCTGACGCGGATCTCACCCCCGCGTCCAAGCAATTCCTTAACGCGAATCTTCGCGTTCTTGACATTGTATAACGCGGCTTTCGCGTTCTTGCATCGACACGACGCGGAGCCCATGCTTGCGTCTGTGTTCTTCTCGTGTTAACGTGACGCGGAACCCACGTCCGCGTCCGCGTTCTTCTCGTGTTATAACTTGAACGCGGGTCTCGAACCTCGCGTTTGTGGCATCTATGCGACGCGACTCCCGCGTCTGCGACTCCCGCGTCTCACTCTCAAACCCGCGTCTCCCTGTACACTCTCTCTCCGTGGACTTCTCTCTCTAGCTCTCACTTTCTCTCTCCTCTCTCTCTTGATTTCCTCCTTTCTCTATCACTTTCTTTCTAACGCGTTGACGCGGATTCCGGAGATTGGGGATTTCACTGTGTTTTCTAAAGACTTAGGCGAGTGTTCTCGCTTTCCTCTTGGCTTTCCCGCTTCGTTGGATCGACTTGATTGTCTTATGTATTTGTATCTGGAACTAACACTTTCTCTGCAGGTACCCTAACCTCTGGGTACAACCTTTGAGTTTTAAAGTCCTCTGTACTTTCTCTATGCTTCGCCTGGTAGGCGGACCTAACGTCAACACTTTACCGCTTACTCCGTTCGAGTGTAATCACCCCGTGAGCATGGCTTCCCGTGAGTAGTAGTATAGCGTTCATACGCTTACTGCGACACGTGTGTCTAGCTACGCTGCGAGTGGTAACCACGCCGAGCGTGATAGCATTTAGTGTTGTACATTAGCTTCGCTCCAGCATGCTCAGCTCTGCTTGATTGTGCTCAGCTATTATTTTATCACTTGCCAAGTACACACTTGATATATTAACACTTGACATGCTTTTGCTTAATACCTACCATCTACATGCTAATACCTGACACCTGTCTATATCACTTGTCAACTGATGTGTCATCACCAGACACCCGACTTACCACTTGACACTTGCTTCTTATTATGACATGACTTATCAATTGCCTCCTGACATACTAATACTTGACTTGTAATTATCACATTTACGGGAATACTATATTTGTTATCCTATATTATATATGCAGTGACCTGAATCTATTGTACTAATGTACTCCTGAACTCTTGATCATGTCTTGCACTTGCAATTCCCGTAAATTGATAACTACATAATAAATCATAAAAGGAACAACTTGCATCGGGTCGGGGGAAACTTGCGGCTATCAATACATGTTCATGTTTACAGTGATACTAACTAAAACTTCCGGTCTGACCTGTGGGCCTCCAGGGGACCGAGGGGAGTGCTGGCTCCCTCCTTCTTGGTACCATCTTGATAAGGGCATTCTATAAGACCCTCCTGTACGCCTTGCGGCTGGTTCCGAGCACCAGTAACGGAACGTCCTGGACCGTGGTCCCGGGCATGCACGGGACCCACTGTAAACATTGTTCGTTGATACCCCCGTTGGTTTCCAATAACAACCTTGCTTTACTCAGATGTGGATATATGTGCGTTGGGACGCTAGTTCACATATCTAGACATCGGGGTAAGATGAGTAATAATAATAATAAAAGATGCCAGTTATGAATCTGTAGTATGCCTTGCCATGTTTGCTTGTATCGGATTTTACTTCGGATTTCCGGTTTTATGATTATTATACTATACATGTTCATATCTGCCTTCTACTTGTATTCTATTCCACCTGTTTCCTGCTCTTATCTGATCATACTATTAGTCTTCCCTATTTATCGATACACGTGTGCTTACCTACGCTCGTCATCTGGTTTTCGCATCACCACTCGCCGGGGAGTTCTGACTCCTCTGGATCCTCATGTCCAGGTTTTAGAGTTTGGAGCATGTGGATTCTTTCAGTTGCTGATCAGGGTGGCGCAGCGGTAGGGTGGATATCCAGCAGACCGTCCAGAGCCTCATCCTTCTGGGCCCCCTTGTTCGGCTCTAGAGTTTTCCTATTATGACTCTGAGCCGCCATTTATACTGTTCATACTTGTACATCCTTGTATTCTCGCAATTGCGTTATATTTGTGATGTAATATTATTATAATATTGTGTCACATCTGGTGACAGCTTTGTAATTGTACTTATGTGTTGGAATGTATAATGCACCACGTGCTTCCGTACTCTGATTCTTGCCTGTACTGATGCTTAGCGTATGTACGTGAGGGTATTTCTGACCTGCGTATATACGTCGCAGTAACGTCTCCGTACCCGCCGGATCGGGGCGTTACACGGGTGGAATCAGAATGTTCCAGCTCTCGAGATATCCGTCAAGGCCTTATTGGACATGACGCACCAACAATGTCCCGGGTTTGTCATGATCACAGTGGGTATGGTGGTGGGTATGGTGGTAGATATGGTGTCCCTAAAGGCCACAGGAAAGAGGATGTCATCAATAAGGTCTCGAATCCTCCCTTCACCAATCTTACCCCCAGAGTGACATCGACGAAAAACCCATGCTCATTGGATGACTTCTGGTAGTGGAGATACTCATTAAGCGAGGGATTACGGTCCACACCAGATGGTCGGGTGGAATCAGAATGTTCCTCTGCATTTCGACCTCAGAAACACCATTGTTCTTAGTTAGCGATGAGCTTCTTCAATACTTACATCATGCATCATGATGTAATCAGCACTCAGTCGTCTCAACACTGATCAACTGCGACATGATTCAGTGGAAGAAGAGAGGAACCTTTCTTCGACGCTCTTCCAAACATCTTGTATTTAGAGCGGTGTAGATATCTTGAGGAGTGAGTGCAACCTTTCGCTGAGAGAGAGACTTTTTTGTAATTCTTTATTGTAACACTCAATCTTATTGTATAAGAGAGTGTCTTGTATCACTTTCATATGTTTGAATATAAATAAAAGTGACACTTTTTCTTGTCTTCTGATATGTCTTGAATTTTTTTTTGCATTGAAAATCAGACACATAGAAGTAGAAACTCTTGACTTACTAGAAATGCAATAATTAACTTAACAAGTCAAAGTTTAAGAAAATTCCGTTTTAGGAATTTAAGATTACTATCAGATGTGTGATATTAACTTGATAGGAATGTGGGTCAGAGGTGTGATATTAACTTGACTCAACGGGAGTTTCAGCTTCATTTGGGAAGACTGAAAACATCACTATCATAGGTGTAATGTTAAATTTGACAGTGAAGGTAATGCTAGAGGTGTGATTAAACTTAGCATTGGTCATCTCGACTTCGATAAGGAAGTCCGAGGGAAAGTCATTGTCATAGGTGTATTTTTGAACTTTGAAATGAACTGGACGCTAGAGGTGTGATGTTAAACTTAGCATCACTCTCTCAGCTTCGATATGGAAGCTTGAGGGAAAGTGACTGTCAGAGGTTTAATTTTAAACTTGGCAGCAACTTAATCACTGTTAAAGGTGTAGTGTTAAACTTAACAGTAACTAGTCAGAGGTGTGATGTTAATCTGACAGTGGTTGATTTGCGATAGGAGCAATTTTGAGAACTTGTCATTCTATTGATGAGAATTGGCAAGTGAAATTTGAAATGTCAGAGGTTTAATTTTAACTTGACAAGAATTTGAAGATTTGTGACTCCATGTAGAGGAGAGACAAGTGAAGTTTGTACTCGTTGGGGAGTATTGAAATTTTTCATTGTCAGAGGTTTAGTGTTAACATAGCAATGATTGTATTTGTGGACCTACCACTCTATGGAAGAGAATTGGTAGGGGATTTTAGGTAGAAAGTAAAATGAACTGTCAGAGGTTTAATATTAACCGTGACAATCGTTGATTTCCTAAGACATGAGAAATTTACCGTTAAAGATGTAGTATTAACATAACAGCGAGGATTTCTAATGAGTTTTGTTGTCAGAGGTATAGTATTAACTTGACTGAATCCACTGGGGATTGGAAATCTAGTTTGTCAGAGGTTTAATATTAACTTGATTGAATTCACTGGGGATTAGAAAATCTGGTTTGTCAGAGGTTTAATAGTAACTTGACAAATCACAGTTCATTTCATTAGGGAGATGAACACAGGTATTTTTGTGGCCCTACCATTCTGTGGGTGAGAATTGGTAGGAGTTTTTGGAGAAGAAGATGGGACCAAGTTCCTTAGGATTTTTAGCAAACCCTCAGCTATCAACAGATTTGGTGTACCTTTACCAACTACTGTTTGAGTTGGTCTAGCCATGCTATTCCCCTCAGCATGATGAGTTGTCAAAAACTTATATTGGACTTAAAAATCAACATTTTCCTCTATCCTTAGCCATTGGAGACGTCAGATGCCAATAGAAGAGTAACTAAGCTAAAACTGAAGTTTTGCATATTGTTTCTTCTTCAATATTTACATCATGCATCATGATGTGACCATCGCTTAATCAGCTTGACACTGGTCGCTCGTGATGTGATCCAATGAAGGGAAGAAGCTTTTCTTGGATCTGGAGTTTTGATCAAAGGTGTAGTATTAACCTGATTGGGAGAAGAGTGCTATCAATGATAGTATTTCTTCAAGAATTTGTCGTTGATTGGCATCATAAGCATATCACCGTCTAAGGTTATGAGGCGATATCTCCATTTGAGTAGATCGACTCTATTACAAATGGTCCTTCCCATTTTGGCTGGAATTTTCCTTTGGTCTTATGTGTTATTACCAAAGGTCTTCTGATAGTTAAGACAAGGTCGCCTTTCTTGAAAGTTTGTTCCTTGACTTTCTTGTTGAAGGTTCTGGTAATTCGAGCTTGATAGAGCTCGATTTGCTGTTGAGCTTGCAGGCGTTTATCGTCCAAAGCCTCCAGCTCTTGGAGTCGCAGTCGATGCTTCTCCTCATTCGTCATCTCTGCCCTCAAGGCGACACGTAGAGATGAGATTTGGATTTCTAGTGGGAGTACAGCTTCACACTCATATACCAAGGAGAAAGGTGTAGCCTTTGTCGTGGTTCGAATCGTCGTGCGATAGGCCCATAAGCATTCACCTAACTTGTCGTCCCAATCACGTTGGCTTTTCGAGACGAATTTCTTAAGAAGTTTCGCAATGGTCTTATTGAAAGCTTCTGCGATTCCATTAGCGGCTGGTAGTATGTCGTTGAGGACACACTCTGAATTCTGAACTTATTGCAGAACCTCTGAAAAGTCTGGCTGACGAACTGGGGCCCATTATCATGAACAATTCGTCGTGGTACACCAAAACAGTAGTGATGTTTAACGAATTTGACCATGTCAGATGCTTTTACCTCCATCAAGGGAATAGCTTCAGCCCATTTAGAGAAATAGTTGGTTATGACTAAAATGAACCGATGTCCTTTGGATGAAGGTGGGCTGATAGGGTCGACCACATCCATTCCCCACATCTCAAATGGCCAGATTGAGGTTGTAGAGCGAAGATATCCTGGTGCTTGATGGATAAAGTCACCATGGACCTGACATGCGTGACATCGTTTAGTGTAAGTGATTGTGTCAGGGATCATCTTAGGCCAATAATATCCCAGTCTTCGTAGTCGAACCCCGAGCTTCGGACCAGGATGATGAGCTCCACACATGCTACCATGCGCTTCTTTGAGTACTTCATATGCCTCCTTTTGCGACAGGCAGTGGAAGAGGATCCCACCATGCGATCGCCGACACAGTGTACGCGTGATCGCATTATAGTATAATTTGGGGACTTTATTTCTAATGGCAGCCACCTCTTTTGGATCCTCAGGCAGGATGTCATACAATGCATAGTCGATGTACGAGAATCGCCAATCCCTAGGTTTTGGACCTGCCGAAGTCTCTACAGCTTCTTTGCCTTGACAGTCTCCTGTCGGTTTTTGGTGATCTTCAAAAGTGACTCTTGGGCAATACAAGTCATGATTGTAGACAAGTATTTTCTCTACTACTCCACCTGGAAGGGCTAAGGACGCAGCGAGAGATGCCAGTGCATCTGCGTGCGCATTTTGCTGGCGTGGTACATGGTCGATGTAAAAGTTTTCAAACTTTTCGACCATAGAGATAGTTGCGTTGAAATAGGGTACTAAGTCTTCATTCCTGACTTCGTACTATCTACGAACTTGGTTAACGATGAGTTTAGAGTCACCGTATGCTTCGAGATTTTTAACGCCAATCTCATCGGCGATTTGCATTCTGATCAAGAGAGCATTGTATTCCACTACATTGTTCGAACATGGTTCGGTTAATGAGAATGTCCGAGGGATCACAAGGTTCTGTGGGGAGACCAGTACTACCCTTACTCCTGCTACATCCCCTCGCGGACCCGATCTCGATGCACCGTCGAAGAAGAGTTGCCATACTTGCCCTTCGAATGACGTCTGGGTCAGACAGACTTTAGCGACCTCGTCTGGGAGATCCTCATAAAGTTCGGTCGTTCTCGGATCTGGATGTTCAGCCAGGAAATCTGCCACTGCTTGTCCCTTCACGGCTTTTTGCGTTAGAAAGCGCATCTCATATTAGTATAGTAGTATGACTCATTTTGCCAGTCGACCATTTAGCGACGATGGCTTCGTCATAAGCAATATCAAAGGGTTGACTTTTGATATGACATTTATAGTTTGGCTCACCAAGTAGTGTCGCATTTTTTGGACGGCAAACACCAATGCCAAACATTCCTTTTCGATCGGGTTATATCGATGTTCGGCTCCGATCATGGTTCTGCTCAGATAGTAGATTGTCTGCTCATGTCCCTGATCATTATTCTAGGCTAGTAAAGCTCTTAAGGAATGATCCATCGCTCGAACGTATATCAGGAAAGGTTTTCCTGAAACCGGAGCTGTAAAGACGGGTGATTGCGTGAGGTATTGTTTGATTTCCTCGAACGCAAGCATTGTCCCAGATGAATGAGACGCCCTTCTTCATTAGTTTGGTGAAGGGTTGGCATCTTCCAGAGAGATTTGAGATAAACCTTCGGATGTATGCTAGTCGCCCTTGCAATCCTCTAAGCTCCCTGAGATTCCTTAGAGGTTGCATCTTCTGGATAGCGCGGACTTTTTCTGGGTCTAAGTGAATTCCTTTGGATGTAACAACAAACCCTAAGAATTTACCGCTGGTTACTCCCATGAAGGATTTTGTGGGGTTCATCTTCAACTGATGTGCCCGCATGATTTCAAAAACTATCTTCAGATCTGCTATGTGGTTGCCCTTGGCGTGGCTTTTTATTGCAATATCGTCGACGTAACATTCCACTGTTTTACGCATGTGTTCGTGAAAAATTGCATTCATAGCTCTTTGATATGTTGCCCCAGCGTTTTTCAAGTATGCTTTTCATCATCAGGGTACATTTTGATTTGATTGTATCCTGAAAATCCATGCATGAAGGACATTCGTTCAAACCCGCACATATTGTCAATCTTGACATCCATGATTGGGAGAGGGAATTCATCTTTGGGACAGGCTTCATTTAGATCGCAAAAATCGATACAAATTCGGATCTTTCCGTTTTTCTTGGTAACGGGGACGATGTTGGCTACCCAATCAGGGTGTTGCTCCTCTCTAATGAAGCCAGAGTCTAGAAGCTTCTTAACTTTTGACTGGATTGCTTCCATTATTCTGAACGGAACCGTCGCTTCTGCTGTTTGACTGGCTTCACGTCTGAATTAATGTTAAGGCGATGCATAGCCACTCGGAGATTAAACCCCGGCATGTCCTCATAATTCCAAGTGAAAACATCTATATACTCTCGCACCAGAGATATTAGATCTTCTTTCTCAGAGGGTGATAGGCTTTCGCTTATAAAGATGGGCTTAGGATTAGCCTCATCTCCCAGATTAATCTGGGTGACCTTATCTTCCGTGGGTGGTTTGCGTTGTTCGAAGCGAATATCCCAAAGAGTGTTTAGATGTTTGATCCAAGGATCTGTATCAGATTGGATCATTTCTTCATCTCCGTCTTCCAGGTGGCTTGTTGAAACCATTTTACTAAAAGTTCTCTGAAGATATTGCCAATACTAACATCTGACTCTCACGATGATGTGCCAGATGAGTAATTATGGTATAATGACTATTCAGACTCAGAGGCTGACGGAATTAGAGTCGACACATAGCCCAAACCCCTGCGGGTTCGATGGTAATAATCATGGGTCTTCCCTTTCGGAACGAAAGATCGAAGTAGTGTTCTTCTTCCTTTGCCGAAGTTCAAACCAGAACCATTTGTTAGATCATACCCCATCCTCTTCATTATTCTGAGCACATTTGACTCATAATAAGAGAACTGAGGAGATTCGTTCTCGCTTTCTGAGTCTTCGCGAGACATCAATTCAGATTGAATTCTTCAGAAAAGAATTAGTTTTTGACTTTTGCGTCTTGCCAGGACCATGAATACTGATTCTTGGGCATCACCGGCGTCTTGGTACGTTTTGAGGGATGACTTCATTGGTACATGCAATGATGTCAGAGCATCTATTGCCGGCTATGGGTCACATTCACCTCGGTGCTAGTGTCCGATGACACTGAATCAGAAGCAAACACAGAAGAGTAAGCCAAATTCAACTCTTCATTAATGTACCACTCGCCTACATCATCGGCTGTGTTATTAACGTCGAGCTTATTAATGCTCGTTACAAGTGGATTTAATTCCCACATCTTCTTCCGCCTCTGGCTCAGTGTCAGCTTCATTACTAGAGTCTGGTTCCTCTGCCTGTGAGTTCTCGTTCGTCTCCTGAGAGTCTTGGTAGAGGAGGGAGTCCGTGAAATAATTCTCTACTCCTTTGAACGGATGTCTTTCGGCAATCAACATTCGGACTTTCCCACCTCCGTCAATGGACTTCATGACTTGATGGAGAGTAGAGGGGACGATGGAATTACGATGAATCCACGGTCGTCCGAGCAGCAAATTGTATAAAGTGTTGGCGTCGATTACATAGCACGTCATTTCAAATCTTAGGTCCTCGATCTGACATATGAGCTTGATCTTCTGGCATTGAAACCATAGATAGTAGTTTGGGTGGCGCTCAATCGGTGGGTGAGGATCCCTAAGTGCTGCATGACCCGGCGAGGCATGATGCTCAACGCAGATCCTGGATCTACCTAAATGCGTGTAACACCCCGCTCCCAGAATACGTACTTAGTTGCGTATTCAGATTTTTCGATCGTATTTTTCGATTTACTTCCTGTATTTGTTTTGTATTATGAATTATTTATATGATCGTTTTGTCTTGGATTGGGATTCGTGGACTCGGAGTCAGCCCTAATCTGAACCGGGAACCCGATCCTAGTGAATTGCTCGATTTGATCTTTTCGCTATTCCGAATTGACCAATTTCAGTTTTAAATACTGTTTTCTAATATTTTAGATTTTCTATGATTTTCTAGAATTTTCCTGAATTAAGTTGAAAATCTTCAAAACCGGTGTCGACCAGTGCCACTGTCCGATTCTCGGATTTTTAATTTACAAACGGAATTGAATTTCTAGAAACGGCTTTCATGTCATTTCTTAAAATCATATTTTCTATCTAAATACTTTTTCTGAGAATTTTCTGATTTTCTCAAAATCCGGCCAATCCGGTGTATACTGAGATTGACGGTTGACTTCAGAATTTTTATTTTGAAAATGAGATTGAATCTTTGAAAACCGATTTCACCAAAAATTTTTTTATAATATTTATTATTTTTGAGAATTTTTGGGAAATTTTCCAAGCTATGTTATTTTTGGACCTTTCCGGAGTTTTTGGTATTTTTCCCAGATACCGAGAATTTATCCAAATATTCCACTTTTCTCTTTTTCCCTCCTTCCTCAAACGCGAGTTTCACCTACCTTGGATTCTGCATTTAATGCAGAGATTCTCTCCATGCTGCATTTAAAGCACTGCTAATCAATTCCAATCAAGTCATTATGACTTTTGTCCTTTTGTTAAACGCAGCCTTTTTGCATCTTCCTTGGACGCGGCTTTAATTCCCGCGTTTGACTCATTTTGGCCTAAACGCAGGTTTGAGGGCTGCGTTTGGAGAGGGAAACGCAAGTCCTCTTTTTATGTTTCTTTGGTTTGAAAAGTATGCACATTATTATATTCATTCCTTTACCTTTATATAATACCCCACTCCTTCTCTCTCCTTCATTCATTCTTTTTTCTCTCTTCTTCTTCTTTGTTTCCAGAGAGCGTGGCAACCCATTTCCATGGGTTTGAGCCATGTTCCCTCCTTTGGTTAGCCATTTCTCCACCATCTCCTCCTCCATTTCCACCACCAACACCACCACCTCATTCTCCTCCACCTCCTCCTTCATTTCAACCACAACACCACCTCCACCATCATCTTCTTCCTCTTCTTTTCCACCCAAATGACCCATTAACCTCCATAGCTTCATCACCATCTCCACCACCTTATACACCTCCTTGGACACCACGAACCACACCAATAACAACTCCTCGGCGAACTCTTTCATTCTAGCCAACTCGTCGCTCCCCGTAACATCGTTTGCAAAATCCCATTTTTTCAAAGTGGACTATACTTGCACCATCAACCTCCTTCCCTTGTGAAAGCCGGCCACTCCTTTTGGATTGGGGCCGCGCTCTTCTCCGTTGGCAAGACTCTAAGGCCGGTGCCCTCCTTTTGGATTGGGGCCGAGCTTTTCTTCGTCGGTAATATCGCCGTAGATTTTCCGGTAATCGTTCGCGATTATTCCGGTAATCGTTTTGGTGATAATTGACGACAAACACAAACCCTCAAAAGCCAGGTTCTGCTCTCTGTTTGCACTCTGTTAGTCGACTTGACCCAGTCATTAGTCGACTTGAACCCTTTATTAGTCGACTACCCCCTTATCCTAGTCGACTAGCTTATTTGAAACGCGCCCTTTTTCTGAAAACGCAGCCTATTAGTCGACTATCTTTTTCCCCTAGTCGACTAACTTTTTCCTGAAGACGCGGCTCTTTGAGACGCGACCTTATTAGTCGACTAACCCCTTTCTCCTAGTCGACTAACTTTTTCTTGAAGACGCAGCTCTACGAGACGCGATCTTATTAGTCGACTATCCCTTTCTCTATAGTCGACTAACTCCTTTATAAGTCGACTACTTGCCTCTCCCTAGTCGACTAACTTTGGCTGTCTGCTGCGGTTAATTACTTCTTTGAATATGGACTTCTCTCTCTAGCTCTCACGTTCTCTCTCCTCCCTCTCTTTCCTTTCTCTCTCTTGATTTCCTCCTCTCTCTATCACTTTTCTCTGAACGCGTTGACGCGTTGATTCCCTGGATTCCGGATCGAGGATTTCACTATGTTTTCGAGACTTAGGCGAGTGTTCTCGCTCTCGCCTCCATTTGGGTTTCCCCGCTTTGTCGGGTCGACATGTGTTTTACTTCATGTTTTCATGTGTTATGTATTGGGCTGAGTCCCTGTATTTGTGTATGGCCGAGTGCCAATGTCTGGACATGTATTGCTCTGTGACGAATGCCTGTATTAAGGTAGTTAATTCTTGTTCATGTGGTACTAACATTGCAGGTCTCTCAGCCTTTAACCTCCGGTCACTCACTATCTCGAAAGGGAAGTGATTGGGACCGGCAGGTCTCTCCGTTCTTCAGCCTCCGGTCACTCACTATCTCGAAAGAGAGGTGATTGGGACCGTCAGGTTTCTCAGTGCAGCCTCCGGTCACTCACTATCTCGAAAGGGAAGTGATTGGGACCGTCAGGTCTTTCAGCTCCGCCTGGTTATCATGATCAGCGTTCAGCGCTTTACCACTAGATTCGTCTAGGCGAGTTGCTGCCGGATTTATCGCTCGCACTTCAGCCGAGTCGTCCCGGTAACCTCGCCAGACGCTCCAGTGTTAAATACTGGTTGCTGTCTGTACTACCAGCTTGCTCAGCTCCGCTTGATTGTGCTCAGCTACTACTCTATCATCATGCCATGTATTTACCTGATATGTTAACACTTGTCATGCCATTACTTCATGCCTGTCATTTACATGCTACTATTTAACACCTGTTGGTATCACCTGACCCAGACATGCTACTTCTTGGCAAGACCTCTTGTTATGACGTGACTTGCCACCGGACTAATATCAATCTCTTGACATGACTTGTCACCTGCCAAATATCACCCTCCTGTCATGCTATCACTTGACACCCAGCATGATATACTTGACCTTGTGATTATCACGTTTACGGGAATCCTGCCTTGTTATCCTGTATTGCATACAGTGACCTGTTATCCTGAATGGAACTAAGTGCCACACGGAACAAAGTGCCACATCACACTCGTGGTGGGGGCCACCTCTTGAATCTGTGGGGGCCACCTCTAGAATCCATCCCCTCAGAGCAAAGTGCCACATGGAACAAAGTGCCACACCACATACGTGGTGGGGGCCACCTCTTGAATCTGTGGGGCCACCTCTTGAATCTGTAGGGCCATCTCCTGTCATGACCAGTTATTCCCGTAATCTGATAATATTGTTAAGCCATAAAAAGGACAACTTGCACGGGGAATGGGAGGAAGTGATGGATGCCGGAATGATGCCTTGCTTATAGTAATGGAATAAAATACTGACGATTCGTGTTAGGGGGATTTAAGGCCCTCAGAAGATGCGTGTTAGGGGGATTTAAGGCCCCCAGGCTGGTCCCGGCGTACGGGAACTACTATAAGAAGTGCTATCAGTTCTCCATCAGCTTCCAATAACGAACCTCGGCTTGCTTATATATGGATGTATGTGTGTTGAGATGTACACCAGGACACATACCTAGATATATGGGTCAGACGAGTGATAATAATAAAAGACTCCTGTCATGCCTGTTATGATTCCTGTTATGACTCCCGTTATGGACTCTTGTTATGATTCCTGTTATGACTCCCGTTATGGACCCCTGTTATGATTCCTGTTATGACTCCCGTTATGTACTCCTGTTATGCCTGTTATGTGTTCCTGTTATGACCACTTTTTAACTCGGGCTGTATGTGCTTGGATTTCGATGATATGAGATAAAGGTATATAGATGAGGGTTTCCTTGTTTGGATTATTCCTTCGATGTACTAGTCTCATGGAGCCGTGACCTAAGCTTATACAATCTGTTTTGCTCGTAATCGGGTTTTATATCGGATTTCCTGTTTTATGATGATTATGTTATACCTGTTCATACCTGCTATACTTGTATTCTAACCCTCCTGTCTCCTGTTCTTATCTGATCTTATCATGAGTACTTCCTACTTGATATTATTTGTTATATACACACTTGTGCTCGTCCTTGCTCGCCATCTGGCTTTTGCATCACCACTCGCCTGGGGAGTTTCATCTGACTCCCCTGGATCCTCATGTCCAGGTCATGGAGCTTGGAGCGTATGGATTCCCCGGTTGCTGATCAGAGTGGCGCAGCGGTAGCGTGGATCTCCAGCAGACCGCCCAGATCTCTATCCTTCCAGGCCCCCTGTGTGCCTCCCGAGTTTTCCTTTTGTAAACTCGTGAGCGCCCTTGTACTGTTCATACTTGTACATCTCTTGTAATCTCGCAATTGCGCATATCAGTGATGTAATATTCATGTAATATTGGATCACCTCTGGTGATAACTTTGTAATTGTACTCATATGTTGGAATGTATAATGCACTTGCTTCCGTACTCTGATTCTTGCCTGTACTGATGCTTAGCGTATATACGTGAGGGTATTTCTGACCTGCGTGTATACGTTGCAGTAACGTCTCCGTACCCGCCGGATCGGGGCGTTACAATGCGACTCACTTCAGACGATCCAATATACCCTATGAAGTACAGGGGCCGATCATGTTTCCCTTTGACCTGCATGTCATCTGATGTGAAGGTGATGCAGGGGGCATTTTTAGAGGCATGGAGGTAGTCTTCTTTATCTTCTCCCTTCGATTTAGCCGGGATCTAAGCTATAAAGACTTCAGCATCAGTTAGAGCTTCCCTCAGAGCTTCTCTTGTTGACTTCGACAGTCTCAGGAGCTAGTAGAGGGTGATCCTGGTCGGGATATTGGCCAGCTGAGCCAAGACATCAAAACGGTAAAGTGTTGGAGATCCTTCCACGTTCTTTGGGAGAGTCTTGGAAAACCGAAGCTCTTTTTGCTTCTCCACAGGTTTCTTCGCGGAGGGCTTGGTTGGCTCTGTAGTAGGTTTAGGAGAGCTTGCCACCATCTCGTCGTACTTCTTTAAATACGATTGACCCGAACGAGTTTCTGCCACGAGCGGTTTATTGAGCTCTGCGGTAAGGACGATTGTTTCCTCTTCCAAATCGATTAGTGAGGGAACATCAGTTTTGCTTCATGAGAAGAAGCGCACACCACATTGCAGGATGAAGCTTTCGTCTTGCCTTTGGACTTTCTGTTGGTAACAATAGTCCACTGTTGGCCATCCACAAGGTCGGGATGAACTCACATAATTTGTCCCTGAGGTGTAAGGATAGGTACAAGACCTTTTTCCCGCTGATGATGTAGGTCTGTATTGATCATTCTTAGTTCTTCTTTCGGGATGGGAATTACTCTGGACAGTGCTGGAGGCTATTTTTCAAACTGAAGAAATGATGTCATATTAGTCGTCACTTTCTTCTGCTCTGGACGGAGTTTTAGAACTTCTGCATCTATCAGAGCTTGAAGAATATCTTTGAAGACATAACAGCTCTTGGTGGGGTGCCCTAGCATCCTATGATACAAACAGTAGTTAGGATTATCGGACTTGTCGACTTCTTCAGGACGTCTAGCTTTATGAAGCTTCAGTCTGTTGCTCTTGTTGAATAACTTGAACAACGAATCGACATGCTCGTCTTTGAAGGAATACTTCTTGTTGGCACGTAGCTGACTTGAAGAACCACCTCCCCTATCCGGCTGAGGTTTGACGGGGGATTTTGTTTCTGTCGCCAATGTACCTTTTCTTTTTTATTGAAAAGATGTTTCTGGCATGCGCCTTGTTGACTTTTTGGGTCTGGGTTTGTTTTCTTCCGCCCTAACTCTGGCGATAATTTCTTCAGCCTGTTCACCTTGCTGGACCAACTGTTTTCAGGTGCGGCTTTCAGCAACTCCTATTTGGGTAGGAGTGAAGTTTGTAGATTGTGGCGGCATGTTTCGCCAGGGTGGTCTGGGTCATTCCGCTCGGACATCGGAGCGTCATATTCCGAAATCTCTCCACAAATATTTTGATTGACTCTCCCTTTTGCTGCTTCGTGGCCAAGAGAGTAGACATTGTAATCTTCGAGTCATCTTCAAAGAAGCGTGTCAGGAAAAGCTTCTCCAAATCACCCCAATTTTTAATGGAGCCTTCTTGGAGTTTCATGAACCATTCAAAGGCAAGCCCTTTTAGAGTGCCGATGAACAAACGTGCCAAGATGACATCATTATCTACCACATTTCCTGTCTGAGACCTGAAGTAGTAGATGTATTGGTTCGGTGACCCTTTCCCGTTGAAAGCCTGTAGGGTCGGAGCTTTGAACTTTGGAGGGTATGGGACAAGGTCCCACTCGGTCGGATATGACCGGACCACCCCTGCTTCTTGGAGGCCTTTTTGATTGGTAAAGGCTTCCAGATGCTGCTCCAATCGACTCATTCTTTTAGAATGAATACCCCCATTCTCCGAGCTGCCTTCCTCCTTAGATGAAGATTTAGACGACTCGGAGTTAGATTGCTCCTTCTCGTCGATATGTACAGAAGATGAGCTTTCTCCTTCTTTCCATTTGCCTTTAAACTTCTTAGAAGAAGTTTTGTCGGTTGACTTCCTCTTGTCTTCAAGTAATTGTGCGAGCATCTGCTTGAGGGTATCGATAGATTCTTGTTGAGCACGAATCATATCGAATTGTTCCCTCTGGACTTGGGCTTGCTGTTCAAAGCGCCTGGCCGTTTCCTCGGGAGTATTTGTCATTATGCAATGACTTCCTTCTCTATGGAAGAGTTCGAGGCCTGCGATTCTGAAACGGCGGAGTGTGATTCACTTACTTCAATGCCCCGAGCCAGGGCACTGTAGTTGATCGGGGCGACTGCACCAGTCCGAGTGTGGGTATGCCGATACACTCCTTCTGGTTTCGTGTCAGACTCGTCGGAGTTGATCGCCGATTGTTTTCCCCTACTTCTGCTCGCCATGTTTGCAGTGACTTCAGCGTACTCCACGTCAAAAAAGGCTCTCCTTTCATGGGAGCGATACCTCTTGGCTGATCGGGAGGTCGAGGTCAATCGTCTGAATACCGACTGTTTGCTTGCATGTGAGCTGCAGCGGCATTCAGAGAACATTGCCACGATGAACCGTTCACAGCAACAAGATGGAGTGATTTGATTAGCACTCCTTTTCTTTGTCAAATAATCTCTTAGATCCGTGGGAGGGGGATCAAAGAGATTGCCCCTGGTTGTCGAGGGCTTTTTAGCTTCTGAAAGTTACCCTTACGTCGAGAATCTGAGACGCAGGGTTCAGAAACGCGGAGCTCGCGTTGTACAGAACAAGCGTAGCTCTCGCGTTTTGACTTCGAAACGTGGGTCTCGTGCCTCTGCTGAGCAGAAACGCGGACCTCACATTGCTGATTGTCGCATTTGGTCAGTGACGGTTGAGACACGCGGGTTTTCTCAATTCCGCGTCTGGTTGTAGAGACGTGGGTCTCGTGTCTCTGAGAAGGAGCATATAGCCCTCGCGCAGCTGAACGTTACGTTTGGGAAGTGAAGTCTCAGAGACACAAGCTTGTTGGGCTTCGCGTTTTGGTCTCCATACGCGGACTTTGTGTGTCTGACGCAACTCAGAAGAGACGCGGGCTTGAGCCTCGCGTTCTGTATTTGTTGAACAGATGATTGTTCCAGCTTCTTACGCCTGTAATTGACGCGCACATCGTCTTTGTTGACGTTCAGCGTTCCGATTACGCTGTACGGGTTGCTAGGAACCCTGGTGACCTGGAACTGAGGAAGAGTATGGGTATGAACGGGCTGAATATCAGCAACGTGAACCTCGCGGGTCTCGTGGGAGGCGTTGACGCTGGTGTCACGTGTGATGTAGCTAGCCATGTCACTCTTCTTGTCAGTCGCATCTGAAGGGATCTCAGAGCGGGCTTGAGAGCGGGTCCTCGAGGAGACCTTGCGATACTGCCGCGCCCTAGGGCTCTTGGAGCCGGAAGAGAGGAACTCTTCATACTTTGTCTGGTCGAACTCGACGATAAGTGATTCGACCATTTTTCCCATGTAGGTGACGTCCCCTTGCGCCACGACTTGCTCATCGGTAGAGAAAGTGTTCCCTAGCGGAGTCGCCATCTCTTGTTTGGTGAGGATATTGAAGATCGAGGTGTAAAGTCTTTATTTGATGATAAAGAAAATTATAACGGATCAATAATCCTTTTACAAGAGAGGGGAGAATTCAAACTCAAATCTCCCCTTTGTTTAATGCTGGGTTCTTGATGTGGCGATGGAAAGTGAATCTTATTTTCTGTTGACTGGGTGAATGTCAGGACCTTTTGGGAATCTTCTCTTTGGATGGTGGACGAAGTAACACAGTTTCTGTCCAAAAAGAATCTCAAAGAGACTGTAGGCAAAAACAAACTTGTACGCAGCAAGTTGTTAGAAGAGTTGAACTCTCTCTTTCCTTTAGCTAGAGATCATGGTCCTATTACGACTTACAACCGAAGTTTTTCTGACCAAAGAAATTTTCGACCCCTCTTCCATAGCAAACTGGGCTATTTATAGAGGTTTCAGGGGGTAAAAGTGTCTCCTAAAAATACTCCATAATGGGGGTTAACTCCCTCATTACATGGGCAATAATTGACCCAGTAATGAGGGCAGTTATAACCGAGACGCAAGATTACTCTATAATTGAAACGCGGGCTTCGGGCCTCGCGTTTAGCCATTGAGGTAACGCTTGAACTTCGCATTTGGTTGAAATGTGAGCTTCAAGTTCTGCGTTAAGCTTTGTGTGAGACGTGGGCTCTGGGTTCTGCGTCTTGGTTATTGTGGTAAAGTAGAGACGCGGGTTCGACCCTCGCATCTTGGTACTGTAGTGATGTTACTGCAGTAATGTTGAGTGGGTTTCGACCCTCACGTCTTGGTACTGTAGTGATGCTACTGCAGTAATGCTGAGATGCGGGTTTTGACCCTCGCGTCTTGGTGTTGCGGTGGTGGTTATAATTAGCCCTGCGTCTGGAGTTCGGACTCTGCTTTCTGATGACTTATCCTCAGTGATTTTTGGACAGTCTACAGCTCGGTCGACCCGAGACATAGGTTAAGCCAGTCGGTCGACCGCCCCCTTGCTACGGTCGACCGGTCGGTCGGTCGACCGTAGTAAGGGCTTGGGATTGTGCACGTCGGTCGACTGTCCGATTGATCGAGCCAGGCGTCGATCGACCGGTCAGTCGGGCGACAGCAGCCCAAAACTGGGTATTATAAGGTTGAATATTTGGTCTTTTAAATACCTATAAATTTTCATAAAATCTCATAAAATCCACAAAAATAAGTTTATGTAAGCACTTGAAAATACAAATATGTTTGATCAAAGATCAAGGCATATTACAAAAAATTTGAACAATTTTTGAGGCATAAAATGTAAAGCTTAAACCGAAAACCATATTTTCTAAAAACTTAGATTTTGAAATGAAAATTCATTTTCTCCAAAACTTGTATAAATATAAAAACAAGATATTGAAACACTTTTGAAGCGTAGTGTGTATGGATAGAATCTAATACACATGGTAAATGATATATCTTTTTTTTGATAATAAATTTCAAAATAAGTTTTGTTAAAAACAAAACTTGAAATCATGAACTAGATACATCAAAATAAGTTTTTCTAAACATATTAAGTATACATGTGTATGGATGAAATCCAACGTACATTAAACTATGTAAACTTGTTTTGATGAAATCTATTCATGAAATTATAAGATGTATTCTCGAAAGCACAAATGGTTAAACCAAAACCAAAACTATTAAAACTTGTGTATGTGTGTACTTGAGCAACTCAAAGCTAAATTATCCTTACACAAGATCTAAACACTAAACTAAACAAATCTAGATACAAGTCTTCTTCTCCAAGTCGACTTGATCCAAACACGATCCATGAGCTTGACTCCATCTCGAATACTAGATGCGATCTTGAAGCGCGAGTTTTTGAATCAACACTTGATAGCTTTAAAACTTGACTTTGAATTCTTTATTAAAGCTAAACACTTACTAAGATCTTGATAAAAAATTTAAAACTTATTAAATACAAGATTATTAGTACTATAACTACATGAGTTAATCATCATCAAAACTAGAGTGATGGGCTTTGGCCCAACACAATGGAGATGAAATTTTTTGATCGCACAGTTGTCGGTCACAAAAAAGCAAAATTGATTCCAAAACATGCTAGTAGGATTTCCCCAGACACCAAAATTAAAAGGTCTATAATAATATCATTAGAGTTTTGGTGATTTCAATGTTTTTATACGTAATCCGTAAAAAAGATGCTACACCTTTTGTTAATCGAAGAATGCTTTGATATATTCAAAATTCTTTGCTCTCTGCTTCCTGTGAGCAATGGGAGGCCTAGTCAATATATGTCACTAGAGCTTCTTTCTTATGTCATTCAATGACTTGATCCAGTTTCTAATGTTTCATTCCATCCTTAGATATTTTAACTAGTCAACTATGATTTAGACGAACTTTTCAGGGAGAAACTAACTAATTCTGTGGTTATTGACCTTTGTGCAGGAAAGTTGAAACAATAGGCGTCCGAATAGCTTAATCAGATTGACCATTCAGTTGCCAAGGCAAATTCTGTCTTATATTTCCCGTCGCTTTGCGCTACATTTTTGTACATAACATGTAACAATTTGGATTATATCACATTTTCAAGGATTGTCTGCTGACTATGACTGCAATTGAATCATCAAACTAGTCGATCGAAAGTCGTTGCAACGTCGTACTCAATCTTAATCAAGCAACTAACTTGATGACCAACTTTGTAGCTTGCCTGCTTCTGATTGGACTAGGTCCGTCATCCTCAACCGATGCGTGGGCTCTCCCAGTTGACAATGTCTTGGTCGGCGATCTCCTGCTGCTTGACAGGTCAGTTGCTTGTACTTAAAAATTATTCTGGCAGATGAGCATGTCATAGTGTGAAAGTCTCGTAATAGTTTGCATCTATTGTCGAAGATAGTTTGGTTAACTGATCTGATCATTTGGAGACAGCTGCAATCTCCAACTCCCAGCATCCATGTGGGATTGCTGGGACTATGTCCCAGTTTGTTTGAACGTGGCTGCTGGTATTTTTGTTGGATTTGATGTCTCTAGGTTTTGTTCGCATAAAGGAAAGAGCAGCTGCACATGGCATTTAGCTGGAATAATTATATCTCCAGCGAATGAAACAAGGTGCGGCATTACATGAGATGCTCTGATGATCTTAGTTCAGAAATCAGTGGAAATCTGCAGCTGGTAAAGCTGGCACTTAAACCTTACAGTCCACGAAGTACAAAAATTGTCAGGCTAAATTTGCAGCAAAGCCCTGTTCTATTAGATTTGACAACGAACTTCTGTGTTTGAATTAGATTTCGGAAGACTTCCAATACTAACATTAACTGCATAGGATTATTTGTTCAAATAATATTAGAAAAGTATATGTGCCCATTTGAGTATAAGACTTTATGTGCGGCTAAATCATCATGATTCATGTGTGCGTGACAAGCTTTTCGTTTATGAGCTTTTTTATGTTTTCTTTTTCGCATTAAGGTGTAGGTTACTTTTTCCCACTATACACTATAATAGTTATGATGTAAACTTACAGGTTTTCTTAAGAAAAAAGAAGCAGAAAGAGGCACCTGACAAATTCGATAGAACAAGAATGTTTGCTAATGGGGTTAAAAAAAAAAAAGAAGGATTATAGAACTTGCAGCTTACCAGGCAAGCTACCAAAATGAAATTTTCAGCATATGTTTGACATCTAATGAGCAAGTTGGATAGTTTATTTATCATTGACAGCAGATTCTTCCATCTCTCGATGTATTATTATGACTAAGGTTGTCATATGGAGCACGAGTTCTCTAAAATATTTAGTTGATGGGAGCCATGAACTTCTTCTCCATCTTGAAACTTTGAAAGTTCTCCATCTTGAATTGGATTCTTGAATTTTGTATCACGAGGTGAGAGCCCTCACAAAACTGCCAGCGTGGGACAATAACCGCTCCCATGTGCAAACTACCTCCTAACGATACCGATCACATGGCGGTGGGGCCAAAGGTGACACGCCATCCGACAGTCAAGGGACGTAACTGTCGGCAGGGGCACGTTAACTGTCCGAAACAACGGACAAATCGACAGGTATGTAAGTTAACCGCCCTTCCAACTAACTAATTTCCGTTTACTATTTATTTTTATTTAGCAAAAGGAAAGGAATATTAAAAAAAAATTGTAAGCAAAAATAGTTGAGACCTCTGTCGATAAGAAATTAGAAGTCTAGAACATCCCAATAATGCCCTTGCACGTACTTCGAGCTGACCTCAAAATCAAGGGTAGTTCTGTCAATTCAAACCCCTCAAAAACAGACAAAACCCCCCACCCCCGTTCCGATAAAAGCGATGGGCTCCCCCGACCTAAAGACCCGGTCTTTTATTCCTCTCTAACAGATGCCAGCCCTACACGTGTCCCCCCTCCCCCAACCAACGGCCGTGAGCTCGCCCTTCCAGCTCCTCCGGTCCCCACCCCTCGCCGCCCGCCACGTGTCACCCGCCTCTCTCCCGCTTCACCTCCCAAAAATAAAAGTAACCGATTGACGCAATTTGGAAACCAAACCTCTCGAAAAACTCAAAACTTCCCCATTTGTTTTCTTCCTTCTTCCTCCTCTCTCCGCCGATAAAATCTCCCCCTTTTGTCCTCCTTTCGATTGATGAGACCCGAGACTCGCTGAGCTAGGGTTAGGGTTTGGGCAGCAATTAGGGTTAGGGGCTCTCAAATGCCCGCTATGGACTACCAATCCTCGTCGGCTCCCTTCGCCGCCATCGGCCGCTCCATCCTCTCCATCCGCCGCGACCAGGTCCACGTCGACGAGCAGGACCAGGAGCTCGAGTTCTTCCAGAAACACGTCGCCGACCTCTTCTCCGACCTCGCCGCCGCCACCTCCTCCACCTTCGCCTCCGACGACCTCCTCTCCCTCTCCTGGATCCGCAAGCTCCTCGACACCTTCTTGATCTGCCTAGAGGAGTTCCGCGTCATCTTCTTCAACAGCAAGCCCCTGCTCTCCAAGTCCCCCATGGACCGCATCATCGGCGACTTCTTCGAGCGGGCCGTCAAGGCCCTCGACGTCTGCAACGCGATCCGCGACGGCATCGACCAGATCCGCGGGTGGGCCCGCCACCTCGACATCGTCCTCGCCGCCCTCCCCCGCGATCGCCCGGTCGGCGAGGGCCAGATCCGCCGGGCCAAGAAGGCCCTCACCGACCTCGCCATCCTCATGATCGACGAGAAGGACTCTGCGGCCGGCGGGTCCATCCTCTCTCACCGCAACCGATCATTCGGCCGCAACACCCCGAAGGATTCAAGAAAGGGGCACTTCAGATCCCTCTCTTGGAGCGTGTCGAGGTCCTGGTCGGCTTCGAAGCAGCTGCAGGCGATGGGGAACAACCTCAACGCCCCCCGCGGGAACGAGATCTCGCAGACGAATGGGTTGGCGATCCCGGTGTTCACGATGAGCACCGTGCTGCTGTTCGTGATGTGGGCGCTGGTGGCGGCGATCCCGTGCCAGGACCGGGGGCTGCAGACCCATTTCGGGGTCCCGAGGAACTTCACGTGGGCGGCGTCGGTGATGGGGCTGCACGAGAAGATACTGGAGGAGAGCAAGAAGAAGGAGAGGAAAGGGTCGAGCGGGCTGCTGAGAGAGGTGCATTCGATGGAGAAGTGCACGAGGAGCTTGTTGGAGCTGCTGGACTCGGTGCACGTGCCGATGGGGGAGGAGAAGGAGGCTGAGGTGCGGCAGGCCGTGCAGGAGCTCGCCGGGGTGTGCGGGGTGCTGAAGGAGGGGCTCGATCCTCTCGAGAGGCAGGTGAGGGAGTTGTTTTATAGGATCGTGAGGAGCCGGACCGAGGGGCTCGATCTCATGGGGAAATCGCACGCCGGCGAGTGACGAAGAGGAAGAAGAAGAAGATGATTCTCTGAACAATTGCAATAAGAACTAATGAGGCAGCAGTCTTTTACCCCCTTTCTTTTTATTGTGTATGTAGATTTATTACCAATGTTGCTATACATTTTGTAAAGAAGAGTAGAAAGGAGTGCATTTGGATTTTTATGTTATTGTTTTTGAGTCTCTTTCTTGAGCGCATTCATCATTTATGTGGTGAGGTTGCAAATTGTAGGAAATGCTTTATATGTTACAGTGATACCTTGTTTCCTTCTACAAATTTGCAGCTAGAGATTATTTCTAATGTAGCTTCTCTTGTGATGAATAAGAGTTTCATTTGGTTTGTAAAGTCTTGTGTTTTTTTAGGAGGCAGTGGACAGCCATCTTTTAATCTGGACAATTGATGTGGTTATCATCAAAATCTTGCAGTAACAAGCATGGATGGTAACTAGAGGAGCTCATCTTTTAAGTGTTTAGGAGGTTTTTCAGATCATAATTTTATAAACAATTTAAGATGAGAGGAGTACCGACATGTTTTTGTTTATAATGTTTCATATTACACACAATTTTAAATGGAAAGATTGTCGTCCGGTACATTTTGTGAAGAGAGGAGAGAGAGAGTATATAGGGTCGATTTTTTCCATGTACAAAATCGAGCTCCTTTTTCATTCTGCAAAAGTTTAAAATTATAGCTTTGTGATGCACAATAGATAAAGAGTTTTCATTTAAATACGCTTAACTGCTAGCTAACATCATCCAAGTAACCGAAAAGCCCATCTCAACATCTAATTGGGCAAAACATCATCCAAATGTATGCGTCAACCTCCAATCAAAAAGTGTAAGATGCCTCTCCCAAGGTTGTAAGCAAGAAGAAGGCACACACAAAAATTGATTAAGGCACCAATCAAATTAATTACAAGAGTGTTATTATTTCTTTTTGACATATTTACCTTCAGAGAAAAGTTCAAAATGTTCGACAGCTTTGTTCGGCCAGCCATAACTGAATAGCGCCGGGGAGGGGAGGAGAGGTTGTCGGGGAGATCGCTGGAGGGAGGAGGAGAAGAAGGGTGATTTGGGCCTTTTGAATAAATTTGAGAGTGTCTTAATCAATATAGGGGTACCTTGATTCGGCGGGTGCCTTAATCAATTTGGTGGGTACATTTATCCGCACCCAAAAAGAATTGTCAAAATAAATTGCTATAAAATAAATGTGGGCATTAGAGAGTGGTTTTTGTCTGGCATTGCCTACTCTTTTGTCGGCAAGTTTACTGTGGTAAGTCTCCTCTTCAATTTTAGGTTATTGTGTTTTATGCCTGTGAAAAAACGATGAATAAAAGGGGAAGGTTTTTTGTTTTAAAATACTGGACAAGTGATTACAATATGTGGGAATTCAAACTTTTTATTGGATTTTATTTGATTGAGTTGAATTGAAATGAATAGATTGAAGAAAGTGTTTGGACCTGGAGATGAAGAATCCAGCATGATGAGTGACGCGAAGCACACGTTTGAAGCTCTAATTTATAATGTGGGAAGGCACACATCAAAGTTCTCTGAATCACTCTCAGCTCACTTACCCCATAATTATTGCCATCAATTCCATAGAAAATCAGTTGCAGAGTCGGTTGTTCCTTAAGCTACAAAGTAATGGAAATAGTTGCATTTGACGGTGGTTATTCATACAAATATCATCCTCCTTTTCTTCTTCTATCTTCTACTATAAAAACATGTCTTGAATCTAAAACCTCTCATAACTCAACTTTGCGTTTTACTATCCAGTTTGGACAGCACACGCAGCAGATATTGATCATACTAAAACGAGATTGATGAAGACGCCGACTTCTTCCCTCCCATATTTCAACATTTTCCGGCCAAAATTTCCTCGGCCGAAGAATGGCCTTCATATCAACATTGGTTCGTCAGGCTGAAAAAAGCAACGTCAAAATTTGGGAACACTCACATGCAACAAGATGATACAGAATAATTAGCAAAATCTACATCTTTACAACATGTGACACACACACATAACATACATGTCAGTCCATATTTCTACACACTATTTTGCCAGCAAAAGCTCGTCTAAGTCAGTAATCCATATACATAATATATACTAATACGTCGAGGGGGCCTTTTATTATCCTGGACATTACAACATCCATTTCTGACATCTATTTTACTCATATGTTTGGATTCAGGTTGTAGGGGTGGGGAAAAAAGGGGATCTTTGTGAAAATGAAATAAGAAGCCCCAACCTCGCCGACAACCTCTCGCATCCATCCCTCCCAACTTCTCTTCTCCCAGAACTGTGATGTCATGGGCCTTACGCTGTGTGTTCTTCGAAGAGCACGGAGTGGTCTCCTCTGCTCCTTCCTCTGTTCTGTGATTGGAATCTCCATCCCTCTCTGTGTGCAAGCTGGAAATTATGATTGAAGCAGTTAGCCACAGAAACTTCTAATGCTAAAAAGACAGCTAAAAAGAGACTCGAGTCTTGTTACAGTCAAAGATAACCAAACATTTTATTGTTGACTTGTAAAATATTTTCCATGGGGAAATGCGAAAGCAAGAAAAAAAAAACAATTGGACTGGAAGCAGCATATATCTTTCTGAATGAACGATGGAAGGGTGAAAATGAACACATTCAACGTATCTGAAACAATATTCCTTGCCAAATTCAATTCCCCGAGATGTTGTGTTGTCGACAAAACAATCAAATAAGCTGGTGGCAATAACTGTAGTCAATGTTGTGTTGTCGACGAAATCTACCAAAAAAATGGGAAGTCTGTACGCTGAAGCTGTAATACTAGCGAATCATGCAAGAAACGAAACATAATTTAAACAGCTTCCTAAGGTTGATGAGTACTCAGGGAGAGTATTCAAAGAGAAAAACAAAAGCTTGTCAACAGATTGATTCTCATATATCATGCTTGTGAAATTTCAGCTTGTGATAATGTCTTAGAGGCCTGGTTGAGCTAAATTAGGGGTTGAGAAATGGTTGCCGCTTTCTTTCTCTCCTTTTCAAGCATTGTAATAGCTCATGAGAAGAAAATGAAAAAAGAACAAAGAAGGGTAGGAACTAACTCCTTCCTTTCATTGTCACTCCTTTCAAAACTAAAAAACTGCAACATTAAAAAATAATAATAATAATAAAGCAATCATTACAGGGAAAACTGCCATTTTAAAACAATCAAGAAATCGTAAACTGTATTCTTAAAACAGTCAAGAAATCATTACAGGGACGGTGGTGGGTGTATTTTCAAAATCAGTCTGGAAACTTTTGGTCTTTGCAATCTTCAGGGAGGACATGGATGGCAGGCGTCCCATGTATCCCTTATTAATTGTTAATAGTCAAGACTTACCTTATTATTTTTTATTGAGTTGGATGCTTACCTCTTCTTCCCTCTTCTCTACATAGGATATGACTACTAGAGATAAGTGGAAGAGGAGGGCTATGAATTTGGAGAGAGCAGTGTCTGTGCGCTGCGAGTGTGTGCACTAGGGTAGGGGAAGGGGTGGAGGACAGTGAAAAGTCACCTAGAGGGGGGGGGTGAATAGGTGACAATGCTAATCTGTGAACTAAATGCGGAATTTAAAAACTTAATGCAAATTACACTCAAGTGTGATCAACAAATGATGCACACACAACCAAGCCAAGCAAATATGAATGCACAATATAAATAATTGCAAGGCACTAAGTAAAAAGAAAGAGAGAGAGAGAGTCAATGGATCAAGCGCAAACAAAGAGATATGTTCTGAGGTTCGAGCACCCAGCTCTACATCCCCGCCTTCGACACACGAAGGATTTCCAATCCACTAGCTTGTCCACAAAGGACTCCCACAAAGGGAACCTCCACCGAGGATTTGGGGCAATCACAATTACAAGGAGTTCCCAACTCCCCTCCTTACAAACACAACCTCCTCCTTGAGGCACTTCTCCAATCCAACAAACAATCACCTCACAACTTGAGGGATTAGCACCAAGCTTACACAAAACACCTCACAACCCAAGTTGCACAACCTCCTCAACACAATGAGGGAAATGGCACAAAGCAAGAATTGGGTTTACAACTTAGTGGTTTCAAACAACAACCACAAAACAATCTCTTTTTCTCACACAAAATCCTATAGAGAAGATAGTAGATTTTAGCTCAAGTGTGGAGAAAACCAATGGAATGGAAATCAGAATCACAAAGAAAAATCCTTGGGAAAACAATAGAAATCAAGATAGTGAAGTTCAATCAAAAGCTTTTCCCAAAACCCTCTTCTTTGATTTTTCAAACCCTAGCAAACACTCCAAATAGATTGTTCAATATGAGTTCAAAAACTTCTTTTAATTGCAGCAAAAACACCAGAGAGTATGGAAAAATTCGCACCAAAAATCTTAGAGAAAAACTCTTGCAAATGGGGTATTTATAGACAAATCTGGAAAATAGCCGTTGGCAGCAGAACTGCCAGAAATACCCTGCCGGTCGACCGCACGGTCGACCGTCCAACGGTCAATTTTTGACCGTCGACAGCTGCCGGTCGACCAGCCCGGTCGACCCAAGCAAACAGAGAGCAACTGCTCTCAGTCGGTCGACCGGCACGGTCGACCGGCTACAAGTGTGGCCAGCGTGCACGTTTCTGTGCACGTCGGTCGACCCATACGGTCGACCGGCTACATGGTGCGGTCGACCGTTCCGGTCGACCGACCAGCCTGGCAGAAACAGGTCAGAAATCTGGGGAAATAAATATCCAATAAATTCTTATAAACTACTAAAAATCCCCAAAAATAGTTTTGTCAAATTGCATTGATATATAAACATGTGATAAAAGTTTTGACTCAAATATCAAGCAATTAAAACTATTTTTATGTCTTTTCATTTTTACCAAAAACCAAACCTTGTATTTTCTAAAACTTGGATTCTTGAATAGAAAATACATTTTGTCTAAAACTCATCCAAATAAAAAAACATGATATTTAAACATTTTGAAACATGATGCATATGGATAGAAATCCAATATACATGAAACATATATATATATATCATAGTTTTTGTCTTTAATTCCAAAAATAAGTTTTGTTAAAACACAAAACCTAAAACACATGAAATAGGTATATCAAAGTAAGTTTGTCTAAGAGTTGAAGCATGCATGTATATAGAACAAATCTAATATACATTAAACCATGTAAACTTGTTTTGATATAAAATCTATTCATGCAAACCAAGATCGGTTAAACCTAAAACCGAAAACCAAAACATGATACGTGTGTGTTGTGAACTTGAGCTTATCATACTATTCTAATCTTTACAATTAGGATCTAAACCCAAAACTAAACTATGGTACCGATGTCTTCTTGTAGAGCGCAATCTCCAAGCCGACTCGATCCCAAAACTCTTTGATCCACCGAGCAAGTGCTATATATGATCTTTGACGTTTGGGCTCTTGAATCAACATGTGGGTAGCTTCCAAATCATCTTGTTGAAGCTAATCACCTACTAATATCTTGACTAATGATCTGAAACTAAAATCACAAGATTATTAGTACACATAACTACATGAGTTAATCATCATCAAAACTAGAGTGGAAGGCCTTTGGGCCAACAATCTCCCCCTTTTTGATGATGACAAAACTCATAGAGTTATATATGCATGGATTAAAGTTAAGCTTCAAAGAAGCTCCCCCTTAACTCATGCATAGGATAAACAACTAATAAATGGCTCTAGATATCAATGAAATTATAAAACAAATAATCATGCTCTAGATACCAATTAGCAAAAACAAATAAACATGCTCTTGATACCAATGAAAATCTTTAAAAAATAAACATGCTCTTGATACCAATTAAACTAAACATAACATAATTAAACTAAACATAACATACTCTAAATACCAATTAAACACAATATATGCAAAACAAAACTCATGATCTCTTATACAAGCTCTTGATACCAAAACTAAGCAAACTAAACATGTTCTTTAAATAATGCTTTGGATACCAATGAAACTTAATAAAAACATTAAAAACATAAAACATGCATATGCAAACATGCATATAAACTCAAATTCTTCTCCCCCTTTTTGTCAATCATCAACAAAGGGGTTTAAAAACAAAACTAATGAAAACATATTCTTTTTATATTCAAAACAAGGAATCAAAAACAAGGGATGTTCTCCCCTTTGTGTCTAAAAATAAATATGATACCAATTAGAAGAGAATGTGTCAAGGAAGTGCATATTGATACCAATTAAAATGAAACTATACCAATTGAAAAACAAAAATCTAGATACCAATTGATAAGTAAACAATCATCATATCAATTGAAAATAAACAATCTTTGATATCAAACATAGCAAATTTTGAATTTCTAAGCATAAATGTTGATACCAATTGAAAATTAAATCTAGATCTTAATACCAATTGAAATTATTATTTTCTATCATAAAGCAAGGGAGTGAAATACTAAATACCAATTGAAAGAAACAATACAAAATTTTCTCCCCCTTTATGAAATACCAATATAAACTATGATAAGTCTCGAATTAAGATACCAATTGAAAACTAAATCAATTGAAACAAGGTTGAATCTCAAGCTTATCATCATAAACAAGATTTGTGCTTAAAGATATAGGGATATAGTAAGCACAAATAAAACATATATGTATGAAAATTAGATACCAATGGAATTGATATACTATGAAATGTAAGCATACATATACAAAAATATATGAGTATACAAGAAATGTCTAGATTGATACCAATTGAAAGAATTCAATGATACCAATTGAAACAACAATAAGATCAAGTGTATATCTCATACTCCTATACCTCCCAATCATGGTTCAAGATTCAAATGGTTTTCATTTTAACGTAAACATGAACATGATCTCCCATCCAACCACCCTTTGATGGTAGGGGTTTTCAAAAATAGATTTGCAAATATAGTATGTTTGAAAATCTCTACCAAAGTGAAGAATACGAACTAGTTATAGGAAAAATTATTTAAACTAGAACGAAATCCTTCAAGCAAGAAATCAAACAAAAATATTTTTCATGAAGACACATGTAAACCACATGGCACTAAAACACTCAAAATCCATATAGCACATTTTATACTCATGAAAACTAAGTCATGAGAAAACATTAAATAAGGTGAGTGTACAAGTGTTGTGAGAAACATATCAACATGAAAATGGACAATCAAGCTCAATAGTAAAAACATGAAACTTATCTAAGATGTGAAATCACCTATTGAAATCATCTTAAAAACATGATATTCATCATAAATGTGAAATCACCTAAAAACATGAAAATCATCAAAACATGATTTAAACTTCAAGGCATATGCATATGTATGTCATGTACAAACTAAAGTATACATACATATCCTAAACACAATGAGTCCACAAAAGTATATGCATGAAGGCACGTGGCTCAAGGATGTACATGTATACTCAATAGTTTGGACAAGATAGACATATACATGAAGTTAAAACAAAATATATAAAATGATGAATACAAGTCAAATGCAAGAATCATCAAAACTAGACTACACTAGTACATCAAGTGAATACAAATGAGCGTTCAAGCACAAACATATATAAAGGTCTATTTGTAGCTCACTAGTTGTACAAGTATAGGTCCTAGTCTTAATGAAAACTATCATTCAAGCAAGTAGTCAAAACATGAAGTATGAAACGGGAATCATAAACCAACAAGATAAACATAATAATCAAAACATGAAGTAACAAAACAAAAAGTCATAGACAACCATATGATTAGCATGACAAAGACATGTGCATTAGATCTATGATTTACATGATAGCTAAACATAAAGAGAATACAAAATATGGGTCCATACAAAACATGGGTGTCTCAACAACTAATCATGTATAGCATAAGTCTAATAAACATGGCATTTAACATACTAATCATGAAACAATAAAACATGGTAAATAAAACAAAAATCATAAACAACCATAAGAACATTATGTATATGCATGTACATTAGATCTAGGGCATACATGTTAGTTTAAACAAGGTGAGAACACTAAATATAGATCCATATAAAACATGGGTGCTCAAGTAACTAATGTATAACACTAATCTAATGAGCATGGCATAGGCATAATGAACAATAAACATGACATGCTATAGAAGGATGAACATGAAAAACATGCAAATGAAAATGGGAGTTAGAGAATGATACCAAAACCGATGAAGGTGCATCTCTAGTTCTCCAAACCAATGGTGGTCCTCTCCACCAAAACCCCTTGAGAGTGAAGCATCCAAATGGTTCTCTTTTAAGCTTAGAACGCAT
The DNA here is from genome assembly GCA_038442645.1 of Agave tequilana. NCBI lineage: Eukaryota > Viridiplantae > Streptophyta > Magnoliopsida > Asparagales > Asparagaceae > Agave > Agave tequilana. Next base: position 77,652 of record JAVJIF010009941.1, on the reverse strand, counting down.
CCACCTCAAGGCACCAATACTCTCACGTGATGCGAGAGCTCCCACCTATATCAAAAGCCAAAGAGGTGGATTTTGGTACCCATTTTCTAGTGGGTCCACGGGGGTTAGTTTCTTTTCTCACCCAAACAAAATTAGTTGCTAAATTTTCATGATAAATGCGATCATAACAAAATCTAGCAAGGTGGCCTTTTCGACCACAATGTGTACATGTGTACACGTGAGCATACATATGATGGTGGTGATCATGAAAAGCATGTGTATGCCTAGAGGTGTGTGCATGCAAGGTTGGAGCTTGTTTCTTGCGAACCAAGGTTTCCAAACGTGTGTGATTCAAGGCACAATGGCTCAAAGTGGAGCCCAAACTATCAACACTTTTCTTCAAATCAATTATGTCATTTTCGATGCTAGAAGATAAAGTGGAGCATGCAATAGGTGTGCAAGAAGAAGAAGCTATACTAGCATGGCACACATGAGAATCAATATCAATTTTCAAAGATTCATTTTTCTTTAAAACCAAATCCAATTCTTTTGTAATTGAATCAATTTTATTTTCAAGACAAGATTATCTTTAAAAGTAAAATCCAATTTTGAAGATAAAATCTCATTGTGCTTCACAACATCATCACAATCATTTTTGCTTTTTAAAACTTCAATCTCATTAAGGGCAAGGTCTAGTTGAGATCTTAGTGAGTCACATTCACTAGTGATCTCTTCCTTCTCTTGCAAAACCAATTCAAAATTTGAACACAAATCCTTTAATTCATTTTTCAAAACAAGATTGTCTTCTTTCAAAAGATTGTGTTTTTTCAATAAATTTTCAAGTTTTTGAGCAAGTTCCAAATTCAATGTTTGAACTTCAAAACAACCATGGCAATAGGAACTAGAGCTATCATCTAATTGAGTGTCCGATTGTACCTCAAGGGAGTTCTTCCCTTTGACCATGAAGCAATGCTCTTCGGACTTTTCTCTCTTAGATCTCCTCATCTTGTTGATAATCCTTGGAAGCTCGGGAGATGTCAATAAGCTCCAAACTGCAAAAGCCGAATCATAATGATCAAACACGGGTAAAAGATGTTCACTAAGAGATGCTCTAAGTGCTCTAAGTGCTAATGCATTAGCCTTTTTATGCTTGCTACTATTAGGGAATGATTCTTGTGTGGAGGCTTGATAAACTAGATGACCTAGTGATTTTAAATGCCTACTCATATTGGCCTTCCAAACATCAAGTCTAAAATGGTCAAACATAGGAGGGCTAGCCATAAGAGCAAACTAGATGAGTGCAAATGAGCAATGCAAATGAAGATTAGCAAACCAAGATCTTACTCCTAGGTGGTTAAACCTAAATATCAGGAGCACTAGCTCTGATACCAATTGAAAAGTCACCTAGAGGGGGGTGAATAGGTGACAATGCTAATCTGTGAACTAAATGCGGAATTTAAAAACTTAATGCAAATTACACTCAAGTGTGATCAACAAATGATGCACACACAACCAAGCCAAGCAAATATGAATGCACAATATAAATAATTGCAAGGCACTAAATAAAGAGAGAGATAGAGAGAGAGTCAATGGATCAAGCGCAAACAAAGAGATATGTTCCGAGGTTCGAGCACCCAGCTCTACATCCCCGCCTTCGACACACGAAGGATTTCCAATCCACTAGCTTGTCCACAAAGGACTCCCACAAGGGAACCTCCACCGAGGATTTGGGGCAATCACAATTACAAGGAGTTCCCAACTCCCCTCCTTACAAACACAACCTCCTCCTTGAGGCACTTCTCCAATCCAACAAACAATCACCTCACAACTTGAGGGATTAGCACCAAGCTTACACAAAACACCTCACAACCCAAGTTGCACAACCTCCTCAACACAATGAGGGAAATGGCACAAAGCAAGAATTGGGTTTACAACTTAGTGGTTTCAAACAACCACAAAACAATCTCTTTTTCCCACACAAAATCCTATAGAGAAGATAGTAGATTTTAGCTCAAGTGTGGAGAAAACCAATGGAATGGAAATCAGAATCACAAAGAAAAATCCTTGGGAAAACAATAGAAATCAAGATAGTGAAGTTCAATCAAAAACTTTTCCCAAAAACCCTCTTCTTTGATTTTTCAAACCCTAGCAAAAACTCCAAATAGATTGTTCAATATGAGTTCAAAAACTTCTTTTAATTGCAGCAAAAACACCAGAGAGTATGGAAAAATTCGCACCAAAAATCTTAGAGAAAAACTCTTGCAAATGGGGTATTTATAGACAAATCTGGAAAATAGCCGTTGGCAGCAGAACTGCCAGAAATACCCTGCCGGTCGACCGCACGGTCGACCGTCCAACGGTCAATTTTTGACCGTCGACAGCTGCCGGTCGACCGGCCCGGTCGACCCAAGCAAACAGAGAGCAACTGCTCTTAGTCGGTCGACCGGCACGGTCGACCGGCTACAAGTGTGGCCAGCGTGCACGTTTCTGTGCACGTCGGTCGACCCATACGGTCGACCGGCTACATGGTGCGGTCGACCGTTCCGGTCGACCGACCAGCCTGGCAGACACCAAAACAGGTCAGAAATCTGGGGAAATAAATATCCAATAAATTCTTATAAACTACTAAAAATCCCCAAAAATAGTTTTGTCAAATTGCATTGATATATAAACATGTGATAAAAGTTTTGACTCAAATATCAAGCAATTAAAACTATTTTTATGTCTTTTCATTTTTACCAAAAACCAAACCTTGTATTTTCTAAAACTTGAATTCTTGAATAGAAAATACATTTTGTCTAAAACTCATCCAAATACAAAAACATGATATTTAAACATTTTGAAACATGATGCATATGGATAGAAATCCAATATACATGAAACATATATATATATCATAGTTTTTGTCTTTAATTCCAAAAATAAGTTTTGTTAAAACACAAAACCTAAAACACATGAAATAGGTATATCAAAGTAAGTTTGTCTAAGAGTTGAAGCATGCATGTATATAGAACAAATCTAATATACATTAAACCATGTAAACTTGTTTTGATATAAAATCTATTCATGCAAACCAAGATCGGTTAAACCTAAAACCGAAAACCAAAACATGATACGTGTGTGTTGTGAACTTGAACTTATCATACTATTCTAATCTTTACAATTAGGATCTAAACCCAAAACTAAACTATGGTACCGATGTCTTCTTGTAGAGCGCAATCTCCAAGCCGACTCGATCCCAAAACTCTTTGATCCACCGAGCAAGTGCTATATATGATCTTTGACGCTTGGGCTCTTGAATCAACATGTGGGTAGCTTCCAAATCATCTTGTTGAAGCTAATCACCTACTAATATCTTGACTAATGATCTGAAACTAAAATAACAAGATTATTAGTACACATAACTACATGAGTTAATCATCATCAAAACTAGAGTGGAAGGCCTTTGGGCCAACAGACAGGTGTAAGTGTATAACACCCCGTTTTTAAGAATCCAAAATTAACGCTTCAATCTCCGATTATGAGATGATAACCGGTAATTAGTACCATAATTTGCAACTTTAGATTAATAGTATAATAATAGACTTGATAAACCATAAAACTTTAATATTGAGGTAATTACGTGAGGAAAATAGAATTTAATAAATTCCTATGAATAGGTGATATTTGGGAATATTATTGATGGCATTTGAGGATTGAGTATTCAAATCAAGTGTATATACATGTACAAAGATATACACAAACATTTGTATACATGAATTATACCCCACTAATTTGTTCATACCCATTTAATTAAGCTATACATAATGAGAAATGTGATGGTCAAGCCCAAATCCTCTTCTTATATTTTCTTTTTGTTCCAAGGCCCAAGCCCATGGTCAAAATAAATCAAACAAATAATGGAGCCCACACAAGAATCGATATAGTATGTATGTATTAATACCATCACAAATACTAAATCAAATACTTGATTAATAGGTGAGGGTGAGAGTTAGTGGAATGGGGTAGGTGTGCATGAGGGGACTTGATGGAGGGCTAGGATTTAAATTGGAGAAATGGAGAGCTAAGTGGCATGAGGAGATAATTGGGATCAAAAATATTTAAAGGGAAATGACTAAAAAAAATCTCATTTTACACTCATACTCTCTCTCTCTCCCCCCTAACTCCCTCACTCTCCTCTTTTCCCCTCTTTTGTTGATGCCGACGAGGGCGGGACGCCGGCGAGAGGCGGTGACCGCATGGTTCACAGTCGCGGTCTCGGCCGCCGACTCGGCGGGCACTGAGACGGATCGGTCTCGGCGACTCGGATCGGTATCGGGCGATACGCGCAAAACGCTACATAGAAAGCTCAAAAAATTCTGAAAAAATCACGACGAATCTTTAAAAAATGTAGATATCCACATTTATGTATTACATGTCCAAAATATATCACCTAGCACACTAAACATAAAGCGAAATCATAAATACATGTGTCGTCGGTAGAAGCATATCAAAATATATGCACAATATAGTAAATTGCACAAACTACATTCATAAATACATGCTAATGTAGTTATTTCCACATTGAATTGCGATGAGGTACAAAATCATCATAATGCCGAGTCAACCGAGTCAACCCCAATTCTCGGCTGAGTCGGTCTCCTCTGAGTTGAGTCGACCGACTCGTGACTCGGACTCGTCTCGGAGCGGGCCGAGACGGATACGACTCGGCCGACTCGTCTCCGACTCGGCCGAGTCTTTGAACCATGGGTGACCGCAACCAGAGGCGGCGCTCGCCTTCCCCCCTCTTTCCTCTCTCATCTCTTTCTCCTAATCACCTTCTCCCTCTCTTTTTCTCTCCCTCTGTTGATGAAATAGCGGCAAGCCAGAGGCCGATCAGAGGCGCGGGGATACCGGTGGTGGCGAGGGAGCAGCCACATCAAAACCACCACCATCACCATTATCATCCCCATCATCTACTTTCCTTCCCTCTCTCACTCCTCTCCCTCTCTCGTTGGTTGGCGGGCAATAAGGCCGGTGCACACACGGAGGGTGGAGGGGAGGCTGCGGCTATAACCCATATTAGGTTTAGGCTGCAGAATAAACCCGGACTCGACCCATATAAACCCTACCCGAAATCTACAAATAAAGATAAAATTTCACTATAATTACTTTTGAGACCCAGAAAAATTGCCAGTAGCCCCCTGGATATTCTAAAATATTGAAAATATAACCCTAATTATCGATTTTGGTTTACGGCGATATCTTGGCCATCTTGAGTAGGATTCAGACGATTCTCGAGCCGTTGCGATCGTGAAGATGAGAGCTACGTGCCCACGATGTTGATAAATGAAATGAGACAAATGTGACAGGGGTTTTCGATAAATAGAATTAATTATACAGTAATTACAAATATGATCCTCAGATGAACGAGTAAACTTATCTAAAATTGAATTCTGAATTATGGTATACAAAGACATTAACAGAAATTAAGTAATAAATTTACATTACTAAGAATCCACTCGTTACAAGTTATTGTTATGTATATTGTTAAAGATTAGTTGTTAGTATTGGACTAGTGGGTTATTGGGTTGTTACTCATATACCCATCTTGTCTTCTATATATACCTTGTATCTTCTCTTATGTAAATTAATCAATTCCTTTTTAGAGTTTCTATTTCTCTACATGGTATCAGAGTAAGGTAAACCCTAACCCTAAAATCCACCACCTTTTTCTTAAAATTCTCCTTCTCTTCAAACATCACCCCAACACCTCTATCATCTCCTCCAACCCTTCAACAGGGGTCGCCCCCTCCTATTACGCGCCCCCCCCCCAAAAAAAACACCAACAAAGTGTCGCCCCCTCTAAAAACACCAAACAAAGTGTCGGCCCTACTATTAGTGTCACCCCCTCCAAACCCTAAAAACAGTGTCGCCTCTGCCAAAAACACCAACAAAGTGTCGCCCCTCTCCTCCACCATCTTAAGAGGTGTCGCCCACTTCCTGCCATCTCAAGAGGTCTCAAACAGGACCATAACTACTCAAAAATCATATTTTTACATCTGATTTGGCTATTTGAATGCTTTACGAGACTTCTTACCGCTTAAAAATCAGAATTTTAGATCTGTTCTGACTAAGCTGAGTAATTGTTTCCTTGATGCAATTTTGGCTGTCTGTGCTTCTATCTAGTAACTAAGTTGCTTATTTTTCTTGCTCACTCGCTATTTCTGTTACTATTGTCTGATTTCTGGTGATCTATCTATTGGCTACTATGTCTGAGACTATAAGTTCCTCCTCCACTATGATCTCCTCTCCGATGGTTAAGACTTCTAGTCCCAAGACAATATTGGGGACTACGATAAAGTTGAGTGGATCCAACTACTTGTTATGGGTGCAGGCGTTCCGTATATTCATTGGGCTCAAAACATATTGGCTCACCTCCTTCAAGATTCACTTGCTACTTCAGATCCTACTTATGTGTCTGGCTTACTGGAGATTATTCTGTGATGACATGGCTTCTCGACAGTCTAAAGGAGAAGATTAGTGGTAGTGTTATTGTTATATTCTTGACTACCACTAAGGAGATGTGGGATACACGAAAGGTGATGTATGGCACTAAGAAGAACCCCTCGAGGGTGTTTGAGATCTATGAGCGCCTGTTTGAGCTCAAACAGGAAGGCAAATCTGTGCCTGAGTTCTATGACAAGCTCAAAGGTCTTATTGATGAGTTAGAGATGCATCAACCTGTTGTTACTGATGCAGCCACTAAGGGGATATCGTCAAAATCTTGCGGTATCGAAATATTCTATCTGGTTTGAGTCCTACACTACGATCCCACGTATAGGGTCAGATACTAGAAGGAGATAGTATTCTCATGTTGACTGTCACCTTCTCGAGAGTTATGCGGGTCTCCATTAGATCCGAGGTTTCATCTGTACCATCCATTGAGCAGTAAGCCATGATTTTCAATCATGGCAGAGGTCGTGGCCGTGGCCGCTGCCGCGATTTTAGAGGACGAGGACGTGGATTCGTTGGAGGTGGACGTAGATCTTATGGAGGCAGACAGAGTGGCTCTGAGAAAGGCCTCCGGCAATGTAGGCATTGTGAACGTAGCAATCACATTTCCAAAAAATACTGGGAGAAATTTAGACGTCCTGAGTGAGCACAGCTATCTGATTCTAGTTCTCCTACCCCGTATGGTACTCCTCAGAGTTCTCCATCTGCTATTCCTGACTCTTCCACGGTTGTACTGTCGCAGGAGTCTGATAGACTCCAACAGCTAAAGTTCTCTCAGAACGATCTTTCAGCAACTCATGCATCTGCTTCAGGTATACACGCCTATACTGTCTCTCCTCAAAAGCCTTGGATATTAGACTCAGGAGCCTCATCTCATATGACAGGTACTAAACAAGAGTTTGTTTTATTAAATTTATCATGTGTCCACCCCTCTGTTAAAATTGTTGATGGTACCCATTCTCCTGTATTAAGGAATGGGGTAGTTCAAACTATTCCATCCTTGACCCTTACTGATATCCTATATGTTCCACGATTTCCTCTTAGTCTCTTGTCTATCAGCCAGTGTATTAAACATAATAACTACAAAATGACCTTTTTCCCTTCTCAATGTGTGTTTCAGTACCAGTCGACTGGGAAGAGGATTGGTTCGGGGCATGAGCGAGGAAGCATATATATTTAGACGAGTGAGTGACCTCTACTGGCTTGATTGCAGATCAACCTGATCCAGTTTTACTTTGGCACTTGCGCTTGGGTCATCCTTCAGTGCAAAAGCTTTAGTTTGTTATTCATGTTGAGTCCTCTATTTCTTTTTTAGGTTGTGAATCTTGTGAGTTAGGTAAGCATCATCGTGCTACCTTTCAGAGTCGAGTCAATAATCGTAGTGGTTCTGCATTCGAATTGGTCCATTCTAATGTCTGGGGTCGTAGTCGTGTACCCTCCATTAAGGGTTATAGATATTTTTTTGCTCTTTGTTGATGACTTCTCTCGCATGACGTGGTTGTATCTCCTAAAATAGAGGTCAAGTCTCCAGTGTTATTAAACTTTTCTAAGTTTTTTTAATGAAATAAAAAGTCAGTTTTCTACTTCAATTTGTGTGATTCGTACTGACAATGCCTTGAAGTATGTTAAAAAAGATGTATCTATTTTTTGTTCCAAAAATGAGATTATTCATCAGACCTCTTGTTCTCATATATCCCAACAAAATGGAGTTGCTAAATGCAAACATAGACACATTCTGAATGTCGCTAGAACCATAATGATTCATATGAGTGTCCCAAAATATTTATTGTCTGATGATGTGTTAAGTGCTTGTCCTCTAATTAATAGATGCCCTCTTCAGTTCTCGATAATAAATCTCAATTTTCTTGTCTATTTGCGAACAAAACACCTTTATCCATGACTCTTCGTGTTTTCGGTTGCACGGGTTTTGTTCAGGACTTGTCTCCTGGGCTACACAAGTTATCTTCTAAATCTATAAAATGTGTTTTTTTTGGATATTCTAGAACACAAAAGGGATATCGGTGCTATAATCCCTCATCATGAAGTATTTGGTGTCTACTGATGTTACGTTCTTTAAGTCTGTTCCATATTTCTCTCCACAGATTCTATCACTATATCCGAGATTGTTCCTCCATCACCGACTGTGCCAATAGAAACTCAGGATCCCCCTGCAACCAAGCTAGTTCAGGATTTCAGATACGTCTACACTCATCACCTAAATATTCCTGCCTTCGAACCATTTCCGGCTATCCCTTCTCCAGTAGATGGTCCTCCTCCACCTTCAGCATCTCTCTCTGATCTTGATTCTCATTGCGCTTCGAAAAGGTAAACGGTCTTGCACTGATCATCCTATTTCAAATTTCGTTTCTTGTGATCACCTTAACCCCACTTTTCGTCAGTTTGCCCTATCATTGTCTTCTGAGTCTATACTCAGGTGTTATACATAGGCTTTATTGGTACCTGCATCGAATCAGGTTATGGGTGAGATGGAAGCTCTTGCTTCTAGAGGAACTTGGGAGTTGATTTCGACACAACAAATATTGTTGTTGTTGGCTGTCGCTGGGTCTTTACTTTAAAATACCGCCCAGAAGGATCTATGGATAGATATAAGGTCATGCTCGTGGCCAAAGATTATATTCAGACATATGGCATCGACTATTTTGAGACATTCTCGCTAGTTGCCAGAATGAATTCTATCAGGATTCAGTTCTCCATTGTTGTTAACCTGTCATGGCCATTGTTCCAACTGATGTTAAGAACACTTTCTTATATGGGGATCTTCAGGAGGAAGTTTATATGGAGCAACCCTCATGCTATGTTGCTTGGGGAAACAAAAGTTTGTCGTCTCAAGAACGTCATATATAGACTCAACCAGAGTCTAAGGGTGTGGTTTGAGAAGTTCAGCGTTACCATTTCTGTTATTGGATTTCACCGGTGTCATTCAGATCACTATGTCTTTGTTTGGCGCACAAAGTCTGGCATCATAGTTATGACTGTTTATGTTAATATTTTGCTGATCGGTAGTGATTCAGTTGGGCTATTGAAGACTAAGCAGTATCTTAAGCGTCATTTTGTGACCAAGAACATGGGACGTCTAAAATACTTTCTGAGAATTGAAGTTGCACATCAAAAACACAGTATTCTTCTTTCCCAGTGAAAGTATGCTCTGGATCTTCTTGAGGAAGCATGTCTTTTGGGATGCAAGCCTGCTACCACTCTAATGGAAACCAATATGAATTTATGGTTTGATGACAATCATGCAATTGATGATCCAAGAAGATATAAAAGATTAATTGAAAAGTTGATATATCTCACGGTTACTAGGCCAGACATAACTTTTACTGTAATAGTACTTTTATTGTAAGAGTACTGAGTAAATTCATGCATCAGCTCAGAGAGACTCATTGGTTAGCTGCGATAAGGGTTCTAGTGTACATCAAGAGTTGTCCAGGGAAAAGGTTAGCGTACAGGAAAAATGAACATGTACGCATTCTGGATATTCAGATTCCGGATATGCTGGTGATCGAGAAGACAGGAAGTCTACTACTGAGTATTGCACCTTTGTTAGAGGAAATCTAGTGACTTTGAGGAGCAAAAAGCAAAATGTTGTGTCTCGCTCGAGTGCAGAAGATAAGTATAGAGCTATGGCACATACGGCAAACGAGATGGTGTGATTAAAAAATCTACTGATGGAGCTTAGTTTCAGACAACCTAAGCTCGTGCCTATACATTGTGATAATCAGTCTGCTATCTACATTACCCAGAATCCTCTATTCCATGAAAGAACCAAACACATTGAGATTGACTGTCATTTTCTCAGAGATGCTTGGACAAAGAAGGTGGTTACGTTCTAGTTCACACCGTCTTCAAAGTAGTTGACTGACCTCCTTACCAAAGCTACCTCACCTCAGATGTTTTCTAATTTATGTAACAAGCTGGGCATGTTAGATCTCTATGCTCCAGCTTGAAGGAAATTTAAGATTAGTTATTAGTATTGGGTTATTGGGTTGTTACCCATATACCCATCTCGTCTTCTAGACTTCTATATATACCTTGTACCTTCTCTTATGTAAATTAATCAATTCATTTCTAGAGTTTCTATTTCTCTACATACACCATACTCGGTTAGTGATATAGATTGTGTTTGTGTACTAAGTCAAATTTTTCGGATAAAATATCACAAATGTTATGAACGAGTATTAATAACTATATCAATAATTTTGAAAGAAGTGATGAATGTTGCATGAGTAATATATGAATGAGGAAAGCGAATAAATATAAGTAAATAAACATGATATGCTGCTTTGAGTAATATAGTTAATTCTTTTGATGAAATCTTGATTGGATGTATATTGTGTGCTTTTGTGTGTGTGTTCGTGCATGTGTTTATATATTAGAGGAAATGATCGTGCGGGAACCGGTAGGAGGGGATAGACGGTGTTGTTATATATAGAGAGAGGAAGGAGCCGGGCAGGAGTCGGTAGGAGGGGAATACGATGATATATGATATTATATGTGAATGTATGAAATATGTGATATATGATATGTGTACACTACATGTGTATTGGATGTGTTACTATGTATGATAATGTGGACATTAGAATAAAGATACATTAAATTGAAATAAAAACACCGATATTGGTTGCTTATACACATACAATATTAATTGAACAGTAATTGAAAGTAAATAGATAATCTAATTGAGACATTCATATATCATGTATTTCATATATCACGTACACTGTATTTTTCATATATCATGTAGTACATTGCCAATATCGTGCTCCAATTAAGAACAAAATTAACTTTACTCACTGAGCCGTCGAGCTCACCTCCCTCAGTTTAAATATTTTCAGGTCAAGGTAATCAAAGATATAACCGAAGGATCTCAAAAGCATAGCACAAGATTATCGTCAAATACTCTGGACGGACATTAAACATTGTGATTGATATACTTGAATCTTTTGCTTCAGTGAAAATGTTTGTTTTGTATAGATATAGCAGTTATAGTATAGAACATAGTCGGATCTGTATTGATATATGTTAAGAGTTATGTACAGTTTCATCTATTTTGATCTAAGTTTATAGAAGGGTTTTGATGATCCTTTTTATTGATTTGAGTTATTTTCTGGGATTGATGAGTTGGAACGAGTATAAATTGTATATTCATGTAAGCAGGCGATATCAAGCCAAAATTGAATTATAAATTGCGTGAGATGTTGTATATGGACATATGGTCAATATTAAAACCAGATTTGTATATAGTAATGCACCAGAGCAGACTATATTATAGAAGAGATGCTGCAGAAATTTTTATAAATATTGATGATTATCTGAGCTAATAGCGTGATTTAGATCATGATTGTTGATTAACTAATGATTAAGATAATTCAAGGTGATTAAAAATTGAGACCGTTACTGTTGGTACCAGAGCTCAGATTAGGAAAGAGGAGTAGAGCGGAGGTACAGGACATGGGGAAGTATAGGCCTAGGAATTGATCTAGAATAGTTGTTTCAAGAATAAGACTATTTGACATGTATATATATGTGCATTGTTTGTATGATTGTGTGATTGTGTATGAGTAGTCTTAAGGGGTAGTGGGTTCTGACGTGTATGATCTCGATATGCATGATACTGATTATTTCCTTACGTTCGAATGAGAGTATACCTGCATGCCTTGATTCAAATGTGTTCTACTGGGGGTGATGGCCCTTAATATGAGCTGCCAGTGGGTATGAGATACTGGAATAAAAAAATTAGTTGAAAAATCAGGCAAATCAAGGTTAAATCAGAGTAGAAGAACCTTATTAAGAATCTGGTGGTGGAATAATCGAAATTCGGATAAAAGAATATAATAAATGTTACATTGAAAGAATTATGAATTTTAATACCGTTTTGAGAACATCTCTATATAGATATGTTTTATATTATGGGGTTGTTATATAAAAGAAGTTTGATGTTGTTCTCTTTATTTTCTAGATGAGAGAGTTTAAGAATTCGGAATCACAGATATCAATAAAGTTTGATGGGATAGATAGTATGATTGGGGATTCATCAGTATCCAAAAAAATTAACAATATGGATGATATCGAAGTAGAAATCCAAGAGACAAAATCTCAAGCTGTATCTGATCAAATTATAGATATAGAAGAACCCCAGGTTAAGGTTTATCTGTTTAGGAACCATTGGAACACAGATTGGGTAGACCATTAAGAATCTGCTGTATATTTATAATTTAGAAAATTATGTTTGTGAAACTTTTGTGCATATAGTGTATTACAAATAAAACGAACACTTGTTTGGAATTTAAATTTTGTATCTAAGTAAAAGAAATCTTCTTGTTTATGTCTCTTGATATGTGAACCATATTGACACAAGTAGAATCCTATATCCTTTATATAAGAATAGGCAGATCTCAACCAACTGCTGGTAGATATCAATTTGACACTGGTGCGCGACAATAAGTAATGTAACTCTAATAAACTAAGTTACATTAAGAGGAGATTAATAACGTGAAATAGTAATTAGATTTACTACATGAACCTCTAATCAAGTAATGACACTTATGAGACTACTAATTGTAACCTAGTGTATATTTTTATGAGTACACGTACATAAGGCATGAGTGGTTACAGTTTACGAACTGTAATTCACCCTGGACCAGTGAAACATGAATTTAATATATCATGAACCCTAATTCGGAAGCCATAATATTAATGTTAAACCAGGATAGGATAGGGTTACAACAACAACTAAGCCATTTGTCCCAAGTATTTGGGGTAAAGGATGAGATACAACAACAACTAAGCCATTTGTCCCAAGTATTTGGGGTAGGTTACATGAACCAAAGAGAATTACGCCGGATCGGGCACATGGATCAGCTTTCTCCACTTATTCCTATCGAGCAATATGCCTTCACTAAAACCTTTAGCCTCTATATCTTGTCATATTACCTCCATCCATGTTTTCTTCGGTCTCCCCTGCGCTCTTTTAACTTGCCTTAAATTGATACGCTCTACTCGCCGGACTGGCGCATCTGTAGGTATGTCGCACATTATCAAACCATCGTAGGCGGTTTTCTCCCATCTTCTTTTCTATAGAGACTACACCTATCTTAGTACGAATATCCTCATTTCTCACCTTATCTCTCCGCGTGTTATCACACATCCAACGAAGCATGCACATCTCTGCTACACTCATCTTCTGGGCATGATATCTCTTTATAGCCCAACATTCTGTGCCATATAACAAAGCTAGCCTAATAGCAGTCCGATAAAACTTTCCCTTCAGTCATAACGGAATGTTACGATCACATAAAACTCTTATTGCGTTCCTCTATTTCAACCAGCCGATTTGGATCCTATGGTTGACATCACTATCGATCTTCTCATCATTTTGGATAATAGAACTCAAGTATTTAAAATGACTACTCATCAGTATTTCTTGTCAATCTAGTCTCACAATACTATAATCTCGGATTCCATGTTTACTGAATTTACACTCCATATACTCTGTTTTGGCCCTACTTAATCTAAAACCTCGAGATTCTAGAGTTTGCCTTCATAACTCCAACTTGGCATTTACCCCAGCTCTCGTCTCATCAACTAGGATAATATCATCAGCAAATAGCATACACCACGGTATCTCATCCTGAATAGCTCTTGTAAGCTCATCCATTACTATGGCAAATAAGAATAGACTCAATGCAGATCCTTGATGCAATCCAATTGTGATAGAAAAATCACTTGTTATGTCTCCACAAGTTCTGACATTTGTCACTACTCTATCGTACATATCCTTAATTATGTCAGTATATTTGATGGGGACTCCCTTTTTCATCAATACAACAACAACTAAGCCATTTGTCCCAAGTATTTGGGGTAGGCTACATGAACCAAAAGAGAATTACGCCGGATCGGGCACATGGATCAGCATTCTCCACTCATTCCTATCGAGCAATATGGCTTCATTAAGACCTTTAGCCTCTATATCTTGTCGTATTACCTCCATCCATGTTTTCTTCGGTCTTCCCTGCGCTCTTTTAACTTGCCCTAAATTGATATGCTCTACTCGCCGAACTGGCGCATCTATAAGTCTACGTCGCACATGACCAAACCATCGTAGACGGTTTTCTCTCATCTTCTCTTCTATAGAGGCTACACCTATCTTAATACGAATATCCTCTTTTCTCACCTAATCTCTCCGCGTGTTACCACACATCCAACGAAGCATGCGCATCTCTGCTACACTCATCTTCTGAGCATGATGTCTCTTTATAGCCCAACATTATGTGCCATATAACAAAGCTGGCCGAATAGCAGTCCGATAAAACTCTCTCCAGCCATAACGGAATGTTAGATCACATAAAACTCCTATTGCGCTCCTCCATTTCAACCAACTGGCTTGGATCCTATGGTTGACATCACTATCGATCTCCCCGTCCTTTTGGATAATAGAACCCAAATACTTAAAATGACTGCTCATCGGTATTTCTTGTCCATCTAGTCTCACAATATTATAATCTCGGATTTCCTATTTACTGAATTTACACTCCATATACTCTATTTTGGCTCTACTTAATCTAAAATCTTGAGATTCTAGAGTTTGCCTCCATAACTCCAATTTGGTATTTACCCTAGCTCTCGTCTCATAGACTAGGACAATATTATCAGCAAATAGCATGCACCACGGTATCTCATCCTGAATAGCTCTAGTAAGCTCATCCATCACTATGACAAATAAGAATGGACTCAATGCAGATCCTTGATGCAATCCAATTGTGATTGAAAAATCACTTGTTATGCCTCCACAAGTTCTGACATTTGCCACTACTCCATCGTACATATCCTTGATTATGTCAATATATTTGATGGGGACTCCCTTTTTCATCAATGTCTACCATAATACCTCTCTTGGCACCTTATCATAAGCTTTTTCTAAATTAATAAAGACCATATGCAAATTTCTCTTCGTCTCTCGAAATCGCTCTATAAGTTGACGAAGCAAATGAATAGCCTCTGTCGTCGATCGCCCCGACATGAACCCAAACTGGTTCTCTGATATTGTAATATTCTGCCTTAACCTGTGTTCAATTACTCTTTCCCAAAGCTTCATGGTGTGACACATGAGTTTTATTCCACGATAGCTTGAACAACTCTAGATATCACTATTGTTCTTATAGAGAGGTACTAAGGTACTCTTCCTCCACTCATTTGGCATCTTTTTAGTTAGCCAGATCTTGTTAAAGAGCTTTGTCAGCCCACACCCACCTCTCTTAAACATCTCCATACCTCAATAGGAATTCCATCCGGGCCAACAGCTTTTCTTGAGTTCATCCTCTTCAAGGCCTCTTTAACTTCAGATTTGCTAATTCTGCGCATATAATTATGGTTCATATCCTAACACTGAATGGTAACGTCATCCAAGTCTTGAGTAGAATTACCATTGAACAATTTGTCAAAATACTCTCTCCATCTTTTTTGGTTTCTTCATCTCGATTTAAAACCTCTTGATCCTCATCTTTGACACACCTCACAGTACATAAGTCTCTAGTCTTTCTCTCCCTTATTCGAGAGATTCTATATATATCTTTTTCAACCTCTTTAGTGTCTAACCTCTTATACACTTCTTTGTCACTTTAACTCTAACATTCTGAATAGCTTTCTTAGCCTTCTTAGCTAGCTTATACCTCTCAAAACTCACTCCATCACAATTTTTTTCAAATCTCTATAAGAGCCTCGTTTGATCTTAATGGCAGCTTTTACCTCTTCATTCCACCATGATGTGTCCTTACATGGTGGAGCACCACCCCGTGACTTACCAAGTACATCTTTAGCTACTCTTTTAATGCAGCTAGCAATTTTATCCCATGTTGTATTGGGATCATCTTGGGCTTTCCAATCTGCTTCATGTACTACTCGATCTACAAAAACTCTTTGATTACCTTCTTTTAGCTGCCACCACTTAATTTTAGGATCTAACTTATGTTTAATCTTTCTAAATCTCCTTCTAATCTGGATATCTAAAATTAAGAGTCTATGTTGGGTTACTACACTCCCTTTTTCACAATGTCCATCATAATACCTCTCAAGACCATATGCAAATTTCTCTTCCTCTTTCGAAATCGCTCTATAAGTTGACGAAGCAAATGAATAGGCTCTGTCGTCGATCACTCCGGCATGAACCCAAACTGATTCTCTGATATTATAAAATTCTACCTTAACCTATATTCAATTACCTTTTTCCAAAGCTTCATGGTGTGACACATGAGTTTTATTTCATGATAGTTTAAATAACTCTGAATATCACCCTTGTTCTTATAGAGGGTACTAGGTACTCTTTCTTCACATTTGGCATCTTTTTAGTTGGCCAGATCGCAATAATTAAAATTGAATAAGGTATGGATATTCTTCTGATAATTTAGTATTGGTGACAAATATAAGCATGGAGTTAAAGAGTTAATTTAAGAGCAGAACTTTCTTGTCTTTTATAAACAAAAAGGGATGACTTCGTAAAATATGGAAGATATTAAATTCAATAGATTATATTGAGAAGACTGAAGTAATCTTTATATATTTTAGGTTTAAAGAAAAAGAGGAACATTGATGAAAAATAATTCAGGACGGTGTGTGTCTCTGGATAAATGTTACATGGAGAATTTTAGTTAAGAAATTATAGGAAGTATATTCCAGAGACAACAGAGATAAGTTAACAGTAAAGATTTCTAGATTTGGAGCAATGGATATCGGAATATAATTAAGTACAACATTAAACTCTCAGATGGATGGGCAATCCAAGAAAACTATTCAAATATTATACATGTTGAAGACACATACTGATTTTTGAAGCAAGTATCTACGATAAAATGTGTTATATTGACAATTATTAGTTTAATCTTGGTATACAATTGCTTAAAATTTTATATGATTAAAAGTATAAATCACTAATATGTTAAAAAGAAGTATGACAGAAGAATAATTAGTTTAGAAATAATTTAAGGAATTACTGAAGAAAATTCAAATAATTGAGAAAGAATAAAAGTTGCTCAGAACAGACAAAAGATCTTTGTGGATCAACAACCCTTGAGATTCTTAAAATTATTTCATCTGATAAAAAATTCTAAGGAGAAACCAATAATTAAGAAACAAATGAAAGATTATCTGAAGCAGACAAGCACTGCACGGATCAACAATCCTTTCAATTTTCAAAGTATTTGAAGAAAAGCGAATCGATATGAAAAGCAAATTTGGATCTCTGATATATTGAACAAGATACCATATTAGGTTGGATTTGATGGATATCGATCAGCTTGTTATTGGAATTATAAGATACATTACATTTTAGAAGTATTAGTTGGAAACACACGCACATATATTAATACAAAATTTCAGAATTCTGAAGACAGAATATTGATAAGTTTAATTTTGAGAACATGAAAATTCCTTTTTATCAAGTAAACATTGAATATGGAGCAAAAACAATATATTGGGTATTGAGATAGTCAATGTTATCCATATGAGAAGTATTGCAAGACTTAGTTTCAAGTCATCGTGAATTATAATGTATTCATTGGATAAGTTAAAAATGTTGAGCTGATAATCTAAAAGTAATAGTGGACTGATAAGAAATGATAAACAATTAATAATCATGTCCGGTAAAAGTCTTACGGAGAAGCTAGCAAAGTCATAAGATGAAACACGTAAAATCTACCCTCGTTTATTTCAAACTAAGTTTCGGGGACGAAACTTTCTTAAGGAAGGTGTATGTGTATGTAACACCTGGTTTTTAAGAATCCAAATTAACGCTTCAATCTCTGATTATGAGATAATTAGTAATTAGTACCATAATTTGCAACTTTAGATTAATAGTATAATAATAAACTTGATAATCCATGAGACCTTAATATTGAGGTAATTAAGTGGGAAAATAGAATTTAATAAATTCCTATGAATAGGCGATATTTGGGAATATTATTAATGACATTTGAGAACTGAGTATTCAAATGCAAGTATATATACGTGTACAAGGAGATACACATATTTGTATATATGAATTATACCCCACTAATTCGTTCATACCCATTTAATTAAGCTATACTTTATGAGAAGTGTGATGATCAAGCTTAAATCCTCTTCTTATATTTTCTTTTTGTTCCAAGGCCCAAGCCCATGGACAAAATAAATAAAACAAATAATGGAGCCCAATCCCACGTACATAAGAATCCATATAGTATGTATGTATTAATACCATCACAAATACTAAATCAAATACTTGATTAAATACGTGTAGGTGAGAGTTAGTGGAATGGGGTAAGCGTACATGAGGGGCCTTGATGGAGGGCTAGGATTTAGCTTGGAGAAATGGAGAGCTAAGTGGCATGGGAAGATAACTGGGATCAAAAATATTTAAAGGGAAATGACTAATTCCCATTTTACACTCATACACACACACACTCTCTCTCTCTCTCTCTCCTTACTCCCTCACTCTCCTCTCTTCCCTCTCTTTTGTTGACACCGACGAGGCAGGACATTGACGAGGGGCAGTCGAAGCGGTGGCAACTACGGCCAGAGGCGGCGCTCGCTCTCGCCCTGACTTTCTTCGATCATCTCTTGCTCCCACTCTCCTCACTTTATTTTTCTCCCTCTATGGTGATGAAACGGCGGTAAGCCAGTGGCCGATCAGAGGCGGCAGGGTGGCCAAGGGAGGCGGGGTGATGCCGACGGTGGCGAGGGGGCGGCTGCAACAACCACTATCATCACCATCATCCCCATCATTTTGTTTCCTTCCCTCTCTCACTCCTCTCCCTCTCTCTAGCTGGTCGGCAGCCAAGCCAATGTTGGCCAAGGGAGGCGGTCGGAGCAGCGCACACACGAAGGAGGGAGGAGGTGAAGTTGCGGCTGTTGATGGGTTAAAAGAAAAACTCCTATTGGGTTTGGGCTGCAGAACAAAACCCGAACCCGACCCATATAAACCCGACCCGAAATCTACAAGGCAAAATTTCACTTAGCCCCCTGGTTATTCAAATAATTACTTTTGAGACTCAAAAAAATTACTAGAAGCCCCTGGATATACTAAAATATTGAAAATCTAACCCTAATTATCAATTTTGATTTCCGGACAATATCTTGGCCATCTGGAGTCGGAGTCGGACGATTCTCGAGCTGTTGCAATTATGGAGACGAGAGCTACGCGTCCGCAGTGTTGATAAATGGAATCAGACAAATGTGAGAGGGGTTTCCGATAAATAAAAATCATTATACAATAATTAAAAATATGATCTTCCGATGAACGAGTAAACTTATCTAATATTGAATTCTGAATTGTGGTATACAAAAACATTGACAGAAATTAAGTAATAAATTTACATTACTAAGAATCCGGTCGTTACAAGTAATTGTTATATATACCATACTGGGTGAGTGATATAGATTGTGTTTGCGCACTAAGTTAAAATTTCGGATAAAATATTACAAATGTTACGAACGAGTGTTAATAACTATATCAATAATTCTGAAAGAAGTGATGAATGTTGCATGAGTAATATATGAATGAGGAAAGTGGATAAATATGAGTAAATAAACATGATATGGCTGCTTTGAGTAATATATTTAATTCTTTTGTTGAAATCTTGATTGAATGTATATTGTGTGATGTGTTCGTGTATGTGTTTATATATTGAAGAAAGGGGTCGGGCGTGAGCCGGTAAGAGGGGGAAGACGATGTTATTGTTATATATATATGGAGGAAGGGGCTGGGCAAGAGTCGGTAGGAGGGGAAGACAGCGATATATGATAATATATGTTAATGTGTGAGATATGTGTATATGTGATATATGTATATGTGTACACTTCACATGTATTGGATGTGTCACCATGTATGGTAATGTGGACATCAGAATACAGATCCATTAAATTGAAATAAAAACACCAACATTGGTTGCTTATACACATATCAGTATTAATTGAACAGTAATTGAAAATAAATAAATAATCTAATTTAGATATTCATATACCATTTATTTCATGTATCACGTACATTGTATTTTCATATATCATGTACATTATACATTGTTAATATCATGCTCTAATTAAAAATGAAATTAACTTTTCGTTGAGCCGTCGAGCTCACCCCCCTCAGTCTAAATGTTTTCAGGTCAAGGTAAATCAAAAATACAACCAAAGGATTTCAGAAGCATAACACAGGATTATTGTCAAATACTCTGGACGGGCATTAAACGTTGTGATTGATATACTTGAAACATTTGCTTGTGTGAACATGTTTGTTTTGTTTAGATTTAGCGGTTATGATGTAGAACATAATAGATCTGTATTGATATAAGTTAAGAGTTATGTATAGTTTCATCTATTTTGATCTAAGTTTATAGAACGGTTTTGATAATCCTTTTTATTGATTTGGGCTATTTTCTGGGATTGAGGAGTTGAAACAAGTATAAATTGTGTATTCATGTACGCACGCGATGTCAATCTGAAATTGTATTATAAATTGCGTGGGATGTTGTATATGGACACATGGTCAATGTTAAGACCAGATTTGTATACAGTGATGTACCAAGGCAGACTCTAAATTATAGAGGAGATCCTGCAGAAAATTTTATAAGTATTGATGATATCTAAGCTATCAGTGATTTAGATCATGGCTATTGATTAAGGGATAATTAAGATAATTCGAGGTGACTAAAAATTAGGACCATTACAACAGGTGTAATGGTGAAATCTGGAACAAGATGTTGATCTTACAAATGCAAACTTAAGGCTCAACTGTTCCAGATTAGCATGTTGTGGTACCAAGGATGAAGTGAAGACCTAACAAACCACAGTAAAACAATTGTTTGACCTGCATCCAACAAGAAACTAAACTTTCAACTAATTAAGTATTGATCGGTGAAAGTCGTGCAGCTTCGTCAACCAATTAAACATAACTATTTAAGCTGATGTTCTTCACTTTTAATAACCACATGAAGATAGCTAATATGCTTGTGTGCAGGTGCGTGGGTGGGTTTTTGGGCGGTTGGGGGTGCCCACAAAATTTCGGCTAAACTTTATTATAAATGGGTTGTAAGATATTGTTCCGTCCCCCTCCCGAAAATGTGTGATCTTTTCATGTTCTGAGTTGCAAAACAAGAAAGAAAAAAAAAACCTATAACATTAATATCTTGATCAGAGTAGCTTCTAAAAAAGTTGAGAAATCCGCTCCTAAAATTTCTCCCTCTCTTATAACTCCTCCACAGTCTCTGTAAAGACAAAAAAAAGAAAAGATAAGAAAATCAGAAGAGGCCCTCATTAGTTTTCAAACAGAAAATCAAAATCCACTCCACTCCTAAAAATCCTCTCATAACCAAAATATGCTCCTAAAATTTCTCCTCATGTGATATATTCCTGATCCCAAAACATAAAAATAAAACTTTGCCACCGAGCCTGGCTCAGTGGTAAAGGGGTTAGGTTGGGAAATGAGAGATCCAACATTCAAAACCGGATACAGTCTTTGTTTAAAAAATAATAAAATAAAACTTTTATCTGAAAATAACTCTAATAATAGTGATTAATATTTAAGAGTTTAAAATATTAGAAAAAATTGAATCCTGAAATTCTTCTAATAATCATCTAGTGATTAAGAGTTTTTGGTCATGTACATCGAAAAAGGGATTGCAGAAAAGATATTGACGGAGTCAATTACTTACTTATAAGTTTTAAAGTATGGAATCTCGCTGAGTAGCATTTAAACGAGGTAATTTTTTATTAAATTTTAATTTTTCAATGTAAAAGTTCAATTTTTTATAATTTTTACATGAATTTCTTTTTTTGAATACTTGTTTATGAAACTATTGAAAGCATTATCGTTTTACATATTATTTGTTATTCTTTTTGTTTCAATCCTCCAAAATGATTCTTGGCTACGGGTGTTTTGTGTGAAATAATAAAATAAAACTTTTATCCGAAAATAACTCTAATAATGGTGATTAAGAGTTTAAAAAATTAGGAAAAAACTGAATCTTGAAATTCTTCCAATAATCATCTAGTGATTAAGAGTTTTGGTCATGCACATCTAAAAAGATTGTAGAAAAGATATTGACGGAGTCAATTATTGATGAGTTTCAAAGTGTGAAATTTCGCCAAGTATCGCTTAAATGAGGTAATTTTTTTTATTAAATTTTAGTTTTCCAATAGAAATGTTCAAGTTTGTTATAATTATTACATGAACTTTTTTTTGGGAACACTTGTTTATGAAACTATTGGAAGCATTATCATTTTACGTATTATTTGTTATTCTTTTTGTTTCAACCCCCCCCCCCAACCCAAAATGATTCTTGGCTCCAGGGTTTTTGTGTGTGTGTGTGTGTGTGTGTGTGTGTGTGTGTGTGTTGGTTTTGGGGTTGGGTGGGGGTGCGGCACGGCACAGATGGTAGGGTAAAATATGGAATATGTGACTATATGCAACCTATTGTCATGCCTCAAGCAAATGGGCAGCCTAAAATACGGATGCTGAGAGTTGGGAAACCGGGAAGGCGGGAAATAAGCAAATGGTCTAGAAAAAAAGAAAAAAAAAAAAAGGAATACAAAAATGCCACGTTGTCATTGGAAAAGGAAGGGAAAGAACAAGAGCCAAAAAAAAAAACTAATCTGTGATGAGTTATTTTATCAGCATACATAATTCAAATTTTGTTCATAAATACAAACATAGATAAGCAGGTGATAAAATCACCTCAAGGACAATATTACCAGCAATTTAAAAGGAGATTTGAGGGAACAGAAGCTTTGATGATGTATGAAAATTGTTGTCAGTATCCTTGGACATTTGAAACTCGTCGTATTAGAGATTTAGAGTGCTTTTTAATCATAAAATCTAACCCATTTTAGAGAGGGAACTTGTATCATTCCCATCATAACATCTTACCCAAACAGGACAAAGCAAAAAACATAGGAGCAAAAACAAATATCAGCCCCCGGGAAAGTGAGGTAAACCAACTAAAAATAGCTCAATAAACAAATAACAAATGTCAACAGTCAAAATTAGCCAAAAGCCCAAAACTTACATAGGAACTATAGTTAACACTTCAAAAATGTGCACAAAAGTTTTGAAATAGTAGCCAAAATACAGGTTAAGACACTATTCACATCTTGAATATCACAATAATTCAAAGGCTTGGGGTTCTCAAATTGGGCATTGATTTGTTTTCAATGTGGTATCACGAACGTTTTCACCACTTTTTTCCTCTTTTTCTTTTTGTTCTTTTTTCTTTTCTTTTTTTTAGGGGTTTCTTCTCTTTTTTTTCTTTTTCTTTTTTTTTTTTTTTTTTTTTGGGGGGGGGGGGGGGTAAGGTGGGGGGTTAGACTAAACTGCATGTGTGCAATGAGACACTAATAAGAGAAATTTTGGTTGCATGTACTCCAAGCTTTTAATGAGAAAGTAGACCACAGTCCTATGCATATTCATGTCAATAGCAGGTGCACCTGGGTGCTTGCTCAAAAATCTAGTGTTACTTAACAAACATTGAAAACTTGCCAAATAACTTTAACTGTAAATAGCACGATAGCATCCACAGAATTTAGGAATCATGGTAACTGATATAAAAGCAATGGATAAGCATAAGCAACTAGCTTGAAAACTACAACAACAACTAAGCCATTTGTCCCAAGTAGTTGGGGTAGGCTACATGAATCAAAAGAGAATTACGCCGGATCGAGCACATGGATCAGCTTTCTCCACTCAATCCGATCAAGAATATGCCTTCACTAAGACCTTTAGCCTCTATATCTTGTCGTATTACCTCCGTCCATGTTTTCTTCGGTCTCCCCTGCGCTCTTTTAACTTGCCCTAAATTGATACACTCTACTCGCTGAACTGGCGCATCTGTAAGTCTACGTCACATGACCAAACCATCGTAGGCGATTTTCTCTCATCTTCTCTTTTGTAAAGACTACACCTATCTTAGTACGAATATTCTCATTTCTCACCTTATCTCTCCGCGTGTTACCACACATCCAATGAAGCATGTGCATCTCTGCTACACTCATCTTCTGGACATGATGTCTCTTCATAGCCCAACATTCTGTGCCATATAACAAAGCTGGCCTAATAGCAGTCCTATAAAACTTTCACTTCAGTCATAACGAAATGTTACGATCACATAAAACTCCTGTTGCGCTCCTCCATTTCAACCAACCAACTTGGATCTTATGGTTGACATCACTATCGATCTCCCCATCCTTTTGGATAATAGAACTCAAGTATTTAAAATGACTGCTCATCGGTATTTCTTGAAACTAAACCGTAAAAATTTCCTACTTGCTTCAGCCTCTTCCTGTTTCTCCCTGCTACAATATAAAGTAGAAACAAATCATAAGTCAGAGAAGCAATCTGATAGTATATATACGTTAAAAATATTAGAAAAACCTACAGATAAAAGTGAAATATTTTTAAGGTTTTACAATATTGGCCAGTTGGCCTCGTGCATAGTTCATATAAAATTCCATATACAGATTTCCTGCTTTTGTGTGTTGATGAGGACATTACCGTTGCAAATTGTTTTCTTATGCCTTTGTTTATTTTTGAGTAGTTGTCTTCTTTTATGTGGGTGTTTAGTACCACATCGATTACCCTCTAGAAGTGCTCTTTTTCTAAAGCATATAATATAAATAGGCATCAGTACTTTCTTATTGGTAGACAATGAATGAATAAAAAACTTCTATGTAGATTTCTTGAGCTATGAGAGTTCTTGAGATTGGGGTGTGAAGCCCGTGGTGCAAGGGATGTGAAGCCCAAATTTATCCTTTTCTTCTCTCTTTTTCTTAAACCCTAATTTTCGTTTCTATTTCTTCATTTCAAAATCCTAATTTTTCTTTTCTTAGATTGAAGGTGATTGCGACCATTCTGTATTTCATCAGTTTGGTATCAGAGCGTCTGGTTCCAATCTCTTTCAAAATTTTCTTCTCCCCTAAAACCCTAACCTCTCTCAAATCCTTGTTCAAGATCTGAAATCCTAGACCTAGAACAAACTCAAGATCTAGTCAAAAAATTGAACTGAAACCCTAAATCAGATCCAGAAAAAAACTGTTCAAAATTTCCCAAAATTCCCTTCGAAAATCTCCAAAAGAATCCCAAATTTACACTGTACATCTTCCTCTCTCCTTCTCTTGCCCTGCATTGTACATTTCTCATCAGGATCCATTGCTGCCAACCTTCAGTCGCACCCGCCGCCGCCTTCACACCGCCACAGAGCTCCACCCCCCAATCTCAAGATCTCACAGCCGCCACGCCCTCCTCCCCTTTGCGCTCGCCGGCGACAAGCAGCTATCACCTCCTCAACGCGTCGAATTTCTTCAACGTCTTCTCCTTCGATCATCACCTGCAGTCAGAGGTCATGTCGTCCGCGTCACCACGATATCTCAAAATCGAGACCTCGCCGACCACCGCTGATCTCCTCAAGGACCACCACCTCCCTCTGCACAATAGCGAGATCCTCCGCTCCTCGATCTCCATCGTTGTCGTGAATCTCGTCAACTGAGCCGCCACTGAAGCTCCACATCACCGCCTCTCCGTGGATCTCGTCGACTTAGCCACCATCTCCCTCTGCATCACCGCCAGATCGAACGACACCAACGACGTCGATCATCCTCCCTTTTCCTCTCTCGCCGATTATTCTCCTTCCTGCTCAAATTTCCTCTCCCTCATCGACGAGCTCCGGTCTTGTCCTCTACAAGACCCAGTTGTCGACATCTCCCACAGCTTTCGTCATGAATCTCCACCCTTCACCAGTGTCAGATCTCGCATCCTCATCGTCGTCTCATCACCGTCGACATCCTTGTCGTCGCCACCTCGTGCCTGTCGGTCTCCGTTGCCTGAGGCATCCCAGCCCAGCAAGAGATCGGAAGGAGGAAGGGATCTTGGGTGTGGTTAAGTGGGTCGAGACCCGATTATTAAACCCGAGAGGGTTTAAATAATTGGTTTGGGTCAAGTTGAAATCAACCAACCCGATCCGTTACAACCCAGACCCGACTCACCATTGCTGACGTCATTGTTGACGTCACTGAGTCGATCCAACTTAGCAAGTTAACTCGCCTGAGTCAGCCTGACTCAGTGAGTTGAGCTCAGTTCAAACGCAGTTCAGCTACAGTTTAGTTCTTCTGGAGACCATTCTGAACTCGTTTCAAGCCCGAATCGAGTCATTTTCAAAGCAGCAGATTCGTGAAGACCAATATTATGCGTCTACAGCCTTCATATCCAGATTCTAACTTCGGTCGTCTACCATATTCAACTCAGTAGTTTAGCACAACAGCAGTCCAGAGTTTGTTTCTGGCCTGATTTGCGCCCAATTTGCGTCGTTCTCGAGGCAACAATCTTTCACTTCCTATCAATGCTGACGAGGATTCTTATGGGTGATTTCAGCTCTTCGATGTGGGTATTTCTCCTAGGAATCTTAAAAGAATTTTGCGTTTGGGCATGAATGACTCACCCCTGAGGTGATATCCTAACCTAAGTTAAATTGTTAGCTATTAAATTACTTGCAATTACTATTTGAATTGCGATAATATGTTGGTTGAATTGCTATTTGCTTGTATTTAGTAGTGGCATCAGCGTTTGTCACTTTTCATCATTTTAGGAGTGCATTTTCTTTACTTTTAATACTTGAACTTTTAGGATATTTTATTTCCACTTAATGCATGCATTTAGTTTACTTGAGTATAGGATTCTCCACTGCATCTGCTTGATAGTTAGATTTTGCATTTAAGCCATCATGACTAGTCAATATTATAGGGACCACCTCTCAGACAAGCTACACAACCTCCGTCAGGGTCATGTCCGTTCAGGATTACATAGCCATATTTAAGAACTTAACACGTCATAGTGACGTGAGAGAGCACCATTCTGAGATTATAACTAGGTTTGTTTGAGGTTTGCGGCCTAAAATAAGGCGTGCTATGATTACTGACTCATGTGATTTGAACACTGTTGAAGAGGCCTTTGATGTTGCATTAAAGATAGACTTGACTTTCAAAACGTTAGTCAATGCCAAAGCCCGGTTGTTCTAAGTGTTAGAAATTTGGACATTATGATTATATGCCCCTTCAAGAGTCAACATGTTAGAATTGTGCCTAGTGATGATGTTGACGACTCGAAGGTTATTGAGGATGTCCACATTCCTTCTAAGACTGCTAGCTTAATTGAAGACATAACAGGTAATTCTGACACATCGATTATTAGGTCCACATATCTTCTGATAGTACCAGTGATGACATGGATAATATAGTTAAGCCTAATACACTCATATTGCCTAGTAAGTCATTCGAGTCCCCTTATACTGAATATAGTTTTATGGTCGTTCTTACCGAGTCATATTCTAGTGAGACATCAGAGTTCTTTGCTATAATCCAGCCTGTGATTTCTAAATGCTACTTCTTTCGATTGTTTGGAGTTTGTCTGATTCCAATATACCTCCATTGCGGGGTTAGGTTTGTGTCCTCCTAGGCATCCCAGATATATCATTTTCCCATTTTTAAGAAGTATGCATAGAGTGTCTACTGCATTGCATTTGTCTGTTGCACATATTGATGATATCACTAGGTGGATGCAATTTACAATGATACCTACAAATTTGCTACATACCCATATAATACTTTGCAGGAATTTACAGTTGGTAATAAGGTGATGGTTACGAGTCACCCTGAGGCCGTGAGAAAGTTGCACGCTTGGCGTACAGATTTCGATAGGATTCTAAAGATAAGTGTTTCCATTGCTTATGAGTTGAATACCCCATGGGATCCCGGTATTAGCTCCATCTTCAACAGTGATCATGCGCCTCGGTCTATTAGCTGTACTTTGATCGAGCTGCCATCTTCCACAACCGACCTGTCAACTCCACTTCCACCACTATGGTCTCGACGTGATGTACCAGTTTTGCCGCCACGACCACCACCTTGGCCCGATTGAGATGCTTCGTTAGGAAAGCCCTCACTCAACAGGGTCGAGTTCCCCCGGAGGAAATGATGAGGACATCACCAGTTGTTAGTTGTTTTCTTATGCCTTAGTTTATTTTTAAGTAGTTGTCTTCTTTTATGTAGGTGTTTAGTACCACATCGATTATCCCTAGAAGTGCTCTTTTGTAAAGTTTATAAATAGGCATCAGACTTCTTTTATTATTACACAATGATTAAATAAAAAATTCAGTTAAAGTTTCTTGAGCTCTCGATTTCTTGAGATTGGGGTGTGAAGCCCGTGGCGTAAGGGGTGTGACGCCCGTGGTGTAAGGAGTGTGAAGCCCAAATCTATTTGTTTGAAGGTGAGTGCGATCCTTCTGTATTACATCATAAAAACAATGGTTTTATAATAGTATTGTGATGCTCGCAATTTAGGAGATACCAACCTATTCTTGAAAAGGACAAACCTGTGTTTCTTTCTGTAATATATTTGGAAGATAACTGCTTTGTAGAATATCGACGGAAATACTCTTGAACTCACCCTCCTTAATCCATCAAATAGTGTCATTCATAAACATCAAAACTGTTGTAAGGTGAGACCAAAGAGATACCTTCTAGGGTTCTACATAATTCCAGGGGACAATAAAAGGTGCTTAGCATACTTAAAATCAGAAAAGTAGCATTCCGTTAAATCTCTTCAATTATCTTGCATTCTCCATGAACTTCTTAAATAAAATAATCAAAACACAAGGAAAATTATTACCTGATGTCTCAGTAGCTGAGCATTCTCCTCTTCAAGCTGTGTCAAAAGACTCAAGCTCCGCAGTACAAGCCTGGAAAGTAACAGATACTATTCGTAGTTAGAACCTCTCCATACTGAACTTTCCCAAATCACATCCCACCTCTTCGGATTAGTCTTCAGCTGTGAATTTGATCGTGATCTACTCAGAATTTTGAAGATTTAAAGTATTCGCAAACATTTTACAACTTGTTCATAAAATATTCACATTTCACATAGCATTGCTAATGTATTATTGGATAATGCTGTTACTCTATTGCTACCTTTTTTTCTTTTGCTGAGTTACTTTAATGCTACTTGGAACAACAGTAGTATAGACACTTGATATCAGTGCTGCACTGGATCATGGCCCTTCCCGGAAAAGAAAAAAAGAAGAAATATGTGCTGCATCCATATCAAATAGTAGAGTATGTGTCACACAAGATATTGAAGGGTCAGAAGAACAGCCAGACAAAAGAGGAGGTGTTGGAGATACTCTCTCTTTTTAAGATATAGAGAGGGTCAGATTTCACTAGAAGACCCCATTGTTCTTCCTCCTAGTCTCTAATGCAAGCTTCCATCCAATAAACTTTATGCCTCGCCCTCGTATTCATCTAGCTTTTTTTATACGGTCTTGAATATAGCAATTGACATATTTTCACTATTTAAAATATAACTATTCTAAATTTCTCCAACTGAGAAACTTCACTTGTTTCCAAAGATCAAACCTTTAACTTAAAAGAATGAACCCCAATGGCAACTTTAAACAGCAGCGTTATCAAGAAAACAAATCCAACATATAAAATGTCTTCTGTACAGATCAACTGACACTGAATAAAATAACAGGAAACTTTCTTCATTATTTTGTTATCTACAGTAATAAAAAGTACTGTGATCCTTTTATAGTTCCTATCTAATCAACTTTCCCTCCCAAATTCCAGAGACAAAACCCTTGACCTAATTATTCCCTCGTGTTAAACATACTAGTATAAAGCTATCCACATAACATAGCACATTAAACCTGGAATACTTATTTATCATGTTTTCATTATCTTTCCAAATTTAGGCAGAGCAATTTTTTGTCTTACTTCCTCTCATTATCAAGCTTTTTCCCACAATATTGGCTTCATTTTTAAAGTTTAGATATAATTAGTAAATCAAATAAATTCTTGTCCTCAAACTCAAAGCATTGATTTTATCTGCTAAGTTCATCACACACAAACTAAACTGCCTAGTACTATAAGGATCAAACAGAACAACCAAACATTGATTCTCTCTCTCTCTCTCTCTCTCTCTCTCTCTCTCTCTCTCAAGATTTTTCTTTTAGGACTGAGGCTGGGGTTTAGAAACAGTTTCCTTTCTTTTTCTTGCTCTGTCATCTGGCAATGGCAGTGAGTCAAATTATGGGTTTATTAATTCGGTGCTTTATTGTTGTTATTATCATTGTTATTTATACTATCATCTATGATACTATTGTCGATGAAGCACGGGTACCTTATTTTTTGCCTTGTACCCGTGTCGGGTACAGGTTGGGTACGGATTCGGGTCCGATGCAGCTTGGAAGCGGTGTCAGACACATCCAGCCGTGTCCGACCCAATAAAAGGCTAAAAATCGGGTTTTAGTTGTGTATAGGGTGTGTATCAGGTCTGATTAAAGAAAAGTATTTGGTTTCTCTACCCGCTAAACCCAAATGAAACCCTATCCTCTCCCGATCAGTTCCCAATTTCTTTTTTCTTTCCCCTTCGCTCTTCTTTGTATAAATCCAGCGATCTCGATGAAGCTGCTCCGAATCTCGACAAGCCTCCATATCTGGTTTCCAATGAAGTCGATGAAGGTCCTCTCTCGTCGACGGGGCTCCAACATCGTGACGAAGCTCCTCGTCTTGCTTTCCAATGCCGACAAACTTCTGATCTGGAATGATGGCGTTCGACGAAGGTAGGACGACGGCATTCGATGATGGCGGTCGAAGACGAAGGTGAAGACGACGGCGAGGAGGTTTAAGGGATGACAGGAAAGAAGTTGATCCCGAGACTCGATGGTGGTTCTTTGCTATCAATTTTTACTTTTTTTTCTCTCGAAATCTCAAAAGGCCACGTCTTTCTGACCTGTAACTCTTATTTCTTGTGTTTTATGCTGTTTATTTTTAAGTAGTTTAGTTTTTGCTGTTTGGATTGATTGGATCTACGTTTTTCTAATTTAATTGATTATATTCATATAATTTGACCCCTTGATTAGTTTGATTGCTGTGAATAGTTTTGTCCGGGTTTTTATTGATATTTTCTTTCACAATTTCTACTCTGCATCTATTTAGACTTCCTAGTGCAAATATCCAAGTGATTGCTGTGATTCATTTAGACCCGACTTGATTGCCATACTGGGATGTTTTGTTGTTTTCTGTGATTCATTTAGACTTGTTTTGATTACAGCACTATTCTTTATTCTGGGATGTCTTCCAACTGATTTCTAATTTGATTGCCTTATTGTTTTTTGTGATTCATTTGGACTTGATTTGGGCACGATGTTGGTAGCTCCCTTTCCTTGCTCTCATTGGAAATGATATATTGGTTGCTTATGCTGCCTAATGTTCTGGTTATGAATCGATGATGAATTCATCTAAATTATGTAACTGAAAGTTGTATTATTAGATGTCATGAAAAATTGAAATTTTGTTTATTATATAATATATAATAAATTAATATATATACCTATGTGACATACCCTATATTTTATAAATTTGCCATATCCTGCGTCCGTACCCGTACCAGTGTCTGTGCTTCCTTGACCATTGTGTCTTCACCTTCATGCGGCCGACGACATGCAAATAAGTGTATAGTGTTTCAAGCTCTTGCATGTCCTGCAAACTTGAGTTAATTACTTCTATAAAAAATGATGTACTGATCTTTAAATACTTTATCCTTGCTTTCTTTTGGATAATGATGACATGCCGCAGAGGTCATACAAATTACAAATTTACATGAGAACTACATGATCAAAAAGGTTAAAATAAAAAGTATTATATACTCGGCTTAAGAAGATGTCTCAAGACATAGCTCAAAAACCTCTGTAGGAAGTTCATCCCTCTGAATGTCTACAGAAGATGATGGTAACATAGTTACGCTCTTTGCTATAGAATCAACAACAACATTGATCCTCAAAAAATAATGCACTGAAGTTCAAAAGCTTAAAATGGATTCCAGATATTTCAGTCTTTGTTTGTTTGACATCCTATGTGTTTTTATACTCATGGATTATTGGAAGTTATTGATAATTTTTATAAATCATAGACACATGGAAACGGTGCTGCACCCATTTTCAATAGATGTACGACATAGACATGTATCCAACAAGACAAAAGTATCCAGTTCCAGTGTTGCCACGATATAAATGTGTGAAAGAGTGGCCCAGATACAAGAGAAAGAGGACGGTGAAATCGCTGTGTTACTAGCAGATTCACTAAAAATCATGTATACTTTCAGCCTCTTCGTTAATAATCCCTTCGTCTCACCCTTGTACACTCATGTCGCATGTTTCCCAATGTAGCAGCATCATGTGTTTTGAAATTTAGTAGTACCATCCTGTTAGGCTTTGTAGCACAACAAACTTTTGCAATATTCATTAATGTGTGCCTTTTATGGTCTTGAGTATAGATATAGCAGTTCACCTTTTCACACTATACTTTGATATATTAATACATTTTCTCAAAAAATCTTGAAAATTCAAATAATACTGACTATTACAAAGTTTCAAATTAACATTGAAAGTGTAACGGTCCCAGTTTTTAATTACCTCGAATTATCTTAATCATCTCTTATATCATCAGCAATAATCTAAATCACTCCTATAACTCAGATAATTAATAAGACTTATTGAAAATTTGATTTACTGAAATTTTGATAGCATCTCCTATATATTATGGAGCCTGCCCCGATATATCACTATATACAATTTGATCTTGACATCGTCTACTTAATCACAATTTCGACATGACATTACCTACATATAAATCCTTAAGCTTTGATCATATGAATTCAACTCAACATTTCAATCTCAATAACAAAATATACCCACATACTCGAAAGTACACCCCTCGGTATCACATTTTAACACAACCAACTCAAATCCTTATCCATACAACTAGAACTCAGGTATATATATCCTTGAATGATCAGTTATCTATTCTATTCAATAACATCGACTATACAGATGTACATACAAACAAAACACTCAATATAATCAACCGCTTGGTGAACCCACACGAGAGTTACTCCAAGTTCTTCCAGTGTTATGCACTTGTCTTAATCCGGTTCTTACTTAGTATTCACTTGAAAAACATCGAAAATGTGAGAGGATGAGCTTACAGCTCAATGATAGAAATTAAATCTAAATTTACAATTTAACATGGTAGCAGCAGTATGTAGCATGCATGATATAAGAAATCCGTGATCATTTGTCTAAATTATAAGTGAGCATAGATGTCTCACTAGATTGTCAATTAACTTCAAACTGTTGTTCAATTAATACCAGTGTGTCTATAAGTAACAAGTGTCGAGGTTTTCATTACAATTCAAAGAATCCATATTATGATGTCATGTCAATATTTATCTATATTTTCATTAGTGTATTATGAATTTTCGATGTCCCTCATACTATACTCGGGTAACACATCCAATACACACGAAGTGTACACACACATATATCACACACACACACATATCACACATAAACATTCACTTACACTCGATAATTCTTTATCTTTCCGGTCTTTCTCACCTCCGGTTCTTGTTTTTGGTTCCTTCATTCATAATTTAATATAATATTTCACCATATTCGACTCCTACCGGATCCCTCCGGCTCCTTCTTTCACACCGTCTTTGACTCCTACGGATACCTCCGGCCCCTTCATTTTCAAATACACCATCTTCGACTCCTACCGGATCCCTCCGGCCCCTTCCTTCAGATTCATCAATATAGCACACACATACCAATAGTTTTATTAAGAACTTATAATCAAACAAAAATCAATATTATCAAACTATCAATTAATCACAACAATATAATCAAGTCATCATTCTTATTCTTCGACTATTGGTGCTATCAATTATCAGTTAACCATGATTCAGTTAACAAACAATATCCATCAATACAATCAATTACTTGTATTCTTATTCACTTCATTATTTTTATCTTTATCGGGTAATTAACTCATAATCAGTGTTTTAAATGTCGGCCGACATTTCCGAATTGTCGGCCGACATTTCGTTTTCAAGCCCTCACTGCCACGACATCTCCACCCGCATTTGAAATGGCGTTTTAGAAAATGTCGGCCGACATTTCGGGAAAAATCCGATATGTCGGCCGATATTTTCCCGAAATGTCGGCCGACATTTTGGGGAAAACCCAATATGTTGATTGGTCTTGGAAGTTGGAGCAATTGAGAAATTCTAACAATGAATTAGTGAATATATACAAAATGTTTAAGTTAATTATACATATCCTAAACATATTTATGTAGTTTTGCATAACTTGTGTATGTATTACCTTGATAAGAATTTTTAAATTACATTATTTAAGACATCTAGGATATATATTTGTTATCCGTCATGACGTCCGAAATTTACTAAATGGCCCCGAAATATCTCCGAAATCCGAAATTCGACATCCGATTACGACATCCGACATTTCCCTGATATCCGACATTTAAAACACTGCTCATAATCACAGTTGATTTATTTATCAACAGTTAATATATTATATCAAAAATTAACAATTCAGTGAGAAACTTTACCCACCTCTTGGTCGGACAAATTCCTAAATACCTGATTCAATTACCAATATCCTGAATGCGTAGCGCTCGTCTCCACGAATGCAACGACTAAAAAATCGTGCAAATTTGACTCCGAATGACCGAGATATTGCCCGAAAATCAAATTCAATAGTTAAGGGTTCAGTTTTGTAATTGTCAGGGTCTTGAAAGCAATAATCTTATTTATCATGGGTTAAAATAAAATGTTACCTTTCTTTATGAAATGGATCGTGTTCGGGTCCATAACAAGTCGGGTTCGGGTTTGTTTAAAACCCAAATCTAAAACCCAATATGAATTTCTTAACCCATCAGCAGCAGCACCTGCCGCCCCCGGGCCGCCGCCGATCTAGCGCAGCGCGGCCTTAACTCAAGACGTTTAGTTAGTGGTGTTGGTGCTTCATCTTCGAGAAGGAGAGAGCCAGAGCCAGAAGAGGAAGAATTTGACTCTGAGGATGAGAGTGAGGAAGAGAATGCTCAAATAGATTATGGGTCTTATGGGGAGGAGGAAGAAGAGTTTGATTTGGGGGATGAAGATGATGATGAGTAGTCAAACTTTAATGTCGTTTCCATTTTTTTTTTTTAATTTTGAAGTTTAGATTCCAAACTTTAGACACTTGTGTTGGTATTGTTGTATTGTTATTCTAACCTTTTTGTCTTAGATGTCATATCTTGTGAACTTGTTTAGTAATTAGTATCTTGTGTTTTGTTTTTATGTCTTATTATCTCTTATGATTTGTGAGTCTGTGACTTTTGTTTTTTTTTACTTATTAATAATTTGTTATTATGCATTATGCTATTAAATTGATCTTTATCTAGGTGTAAATCATGAGGCAACTATACAGGTGCGCACATTGTTCTTGTTTTATTAATGTTTTTAATTGTTGATTTATTATTTTTTTGTTGTGTATATTATGATTTTACTTTAATTCTTATATTAATTCAAACTAATAATAATAAAAAACAGTAGCGCCTCACTGCAGTGAGGCGCATCGCCTCGCTTGCGCTTTGCGCCTCACACACATTAGACTCTTTGCGTCTCACACTGCGCCTTGCGCCTTGACAACACTGCTTAACGCCGACCAAAAACAGAGGGAGATAAAAAGAGAGAATTGGTGAGAGAGAGAAGGGCACGCACCACTGGCCTCGCTTTTCCTTGCCGCCACTCCTAGCCGGATCTGTCGCTGGCCGCCACCACGAGAGAGATAAAAAAGAGTGAGAGAGGATTGTTGCTCATTCCCCTTGACCGGCCACCATACCACCCCTGGCTACGTCACCAGCCTCCTAGGAGAGGAAGGGCTGAGGATGTTGGGAAAGAGAGGGTATAGAGAGAGAGAACACAAGAGTGTAGAATGAGCTTTTCTAGCATATGGTAACCTTGAATATTTTTCCACCAAATTTCTCCTTCATGCCACCTCCCCATCAAGTTCCAAGTTAAATCTCAGCCACTCATCTCAACTCCTCAGGCACACCAACCTCATCCACTAACCATTTAATTATTTAAAAATAGGTTAGTATAATACATGTATACATACATGTATACCCTACTTAATATATTACTCCACTTATACATGAATATATGTATATATGTATATACACAATGCATTTTACATATATTTATGTATAACACACTCTCCCATGTATGTGTATCATATTAAATGCATTTTACATATAATTTGTATTCACGAATTTTTATTATAACTAGAATACAAAAATATTTACTTCCAATTTTATATAAATTCCATCAAATTAACTGGTGATATAATTATCACAAGAATTTTCATTTCTAATTACCGGATATTATCTCATTAACTGGAATATTATAATATTAACCAGAGTGATAAAAAATCCGGGTGTTAAAGAAAGAATGAAACCTTAATACTCAACTTATAAGTATGACATAATCTACAAACTTAACACATCCAAGTGATAAAACAATCTAGTTCTTAAACTAATTAATAGACTCACCCACATAAAAACTAACCACCTCCTCGTGGGGACATCTAGTGAATTAGTTTGTTTTAGTTGATTAGATCATTTTGTCTATTGGTTGGATCATTTTATCTTAAATTGTTTTAATTAGTTGGGTCATTTTATCTTAGTTTGTTTTAATTGGTTGTGTCATTTTATCTTATTTTATTTTAGATGATTATTGTAGCTGATTAGTTTATCTTATCTTGGTCTCACATTTATTGTGATAGGAGTTATACCATGTTGTTGTAGTCCTATATAAGGTCAAAACTGTTTTGTTATTCAGTAGATGGTTAATAATGAAAATTATTATTGATGCATTTGGAGCAAATGTGCTTTTAACTGAGATACCCTAGGGAGAGATTCCCAAACCCTTTTCTTGGGTGACAAACCTAAATTGAGATTTCTTAGTGTTCATTCCCATTTATTCCCCCTTTTTGTTGTTTGTTCTCCATCAGTTTGGTATCAGAGCTAAATC
Source organism: Agave tequilana (assembly GCA_038442645.1). Lineage (NCBI taxonomy): Eukaryota > Viridiplantae > Streptophyta > Magnoliopsida > Asparagales > Asparagaceae > Agave > Agave tequilana. Next base: position 40,217 of record JAVJIF010009941.1, on the reverse strand, counting down.
CTACTCTTTTTATATATTTCACAAACAATAGCCTCCACCAAATTTTCATAAAACCCTAGTTCCCCTTGTCAACCCTATATTTTGCCTAAAAAACCAAAAAATCCCTTCAAAAATCTTTGAAAATTCTAACACGCCATAGTTCTCTTCATCCTCTCCTTCAACAACATCTGATTCATGACGCCACTAACTCCTCAATGTTGAGGTCCTCCCCTTCCTCTCCTCCGTCTCCCGACGATGAAGACTCCACTGCCTTCCGATGACGAAAGCTCTGCAGTCGCCGATCTCTGACCCCTCCTCTCCATCAAAAGTTGCCACCTTGGTTCAGTCTTGCGCCTTAGTTCAGTCTTGATGCACATCTGCTAGGTTCACGACCACCACCATGGCTCGATTGAGAGCCGAGGAGATCTACAGTCGACAAGGTTGAATTTTCCCAAACCCCGAGGGAATAATGAGGATATCTAGTGGATTATTTTGTTTTAGATGGTTAGATCATTTTATCTTAATTTGTTTTAGTTGGTTAAGTCATTTTATCTTATTGTTTTAGTTGGTTGGGTCATTTTATCTTAGTTTGTTTTAGTTAGTTGGATCATTTTATCTTATTTTATTTTAGGTGGTTATTGTAGTTGGTTGGTTTATCTTATCTTAGTCTCACATTTGTTGTGGTATGAGTTATCATGTTGTTGTAGGCCTATATAAAGTCAACACTGTTTTGTTATTGAGTAGATGATTAATAATGAAAAATATTATTGATGCATTTGTAGCCAGTGTGCTTTTGGGTGAGATGTTATAGGGAGAGATTCTCAAACTTTTTTCTTGAGTGACCTTAGGTTGAGATTTTCTAATATTCGTTCCCAATTATTCTCCCATTTTGTTGTTTGCTCCCCATCACCTCCATTCTACAGAATTCATGATCTGACATTTTATGTACATCTTTTTTTTTTCCAAATAGAAGTAAATAAAAATAAAATTCTCATCTATAGTTTTCAACTCTTTAAAATCCTCTTATAACTTCTGTCAAATCCATTTCCCTTCCCAAATACCAAAATATAATCATTAATCTATTCAATCCCTCACAATGAACATGTTCCTGGATATTATCCACATAACTTAGCACATGCACACCAAAATACTTATCCATCATCTTCTCCTTTCCTCTATAAATCCCAAAGCTTTAACTTTTACCTTTTGTACTATAATTTATAAACATAATAAGGATTCTCAAACTACAGAGAACTTTTATCCAAGTCTCCCCTCTTCATACACTATCCCAAAATTACAACCTAATTACTAAAGCAAATTATTCTGAATTACTTGCAAATTTGAATAACTAGCATTCTCTGCAAAATTCCTCGCATGCAAGTAAAATTAAATACTTTTTTAGTTCACAAGCAGATAAAATAACCGGAAAAAAAAAATTAAAGAAATAACCTGCTTTCTCTCTCTCTCTCGACCTCACCGCCGACTCCAATTCTTGTTCATCCTCTTCTGCCGCTGCATCGCCGCCCTCTCAGCAGGATCCATCGTGGTATCCCTCTTCCTCCCCCTCCCTCCTCCCCTTATCAGATCCCGGCCCCAGCCCTACCCGACCCGAAAACACCCAGGGGAACCCTAACGTCCTCCACCCTCACGGCCCCGGCCCTCGCCAAGAAATCCTCCAGCGTCATCTCTCCGCCGTCAATCTCCCTCCATGCCTAATCAACCTTGACGGTCCCCACGCTCCCCTGCCTCGAGATCGTCGCCGGCAACGTGTCGCCCCCGCCGCCGTCGGACTCGATGTTGCGGAAGAGATCGTCGATGTTCATGGACCCGAGGGACTTGAGGAGTAGATGGAGGACTGGCGGATCATGTCGGAGGCGGCGGACGAGGACGACGCCAACACGCGGGATGATGCCATTGATGAAGCGATCTGAGGCCCGATTTTTTAGGATTAGGGTTTGTCTTTCGTTAATTGCTCTCGGGTTTGGTCGTTTAAGACAGCGGCGGTTGGGGGAGAGGACGGGAGGCGGAGACGTCGAGGCTGGTAAATTTTTGAGGGCGGGTGAAATTTTGCGTTTCAGCTTATGGCTCTCTCCATCGTGCGTCTGCTCATAAATGAAATCTCAGTATAATTGACAAAAACAATACAGATACAACAACTAATATATCATCGTGAGGTGCAAAACCGATCAGTGGCGGAGGCGGCGACAGTGGGGTGGGTGCGGAGAGGGGAAGGGGGGAGAGGCGGAGAGCCAGAGTGAGAGGGGAGGGGGGAGGGGGGAGCGACGAGCAGAGCAGAGCAAAGGAGAGAGAGGGAAAGGAGAGAGACGGACGCTGGACATACGGACAGATGGATACAAGTTGTTACGGACTCATAGAAGAAAATCTCTATTCGTTAGAATGGAAGAGAGAGACGGAGGCGGAGGAGGAGGCGGAAGAGGAAAGAGAGGGTGAGAGCGGAAGGGGGCATCGGCAGTGGTTGAGGGGAGGATGATAAGGGAGGGAGAGTCTCTCTCGACTAAAGACAGATGGACGGATAAAATTCGTATAAGAATCATGAGAGAAAACCTCCCTTAGACGATTTTAATTAAAAGAATAAAAATCAGAAAATGACTTCAAATTACACATAAACACAGGTAATAATGATAGACTGTTACCATTCTTCTCACAAGAGAGTGGCCCCCGCAATTAATGATATTGATTTTTTTCCATTGCAAGTGTCTACTAACACTAATCATCATGAAATTTCAAGCGATAAGAAACTTTTATTTATTAATTGTTATCTTGCTCAAAGATGTTAATGGAAATGCTCTATAGGCAAGAAGGCTCGCATGCTCATAATATTCAGATATCCACTGGCTCAATAATTAACTTTGGGTAATAGCAATTGTTGGCGGTGTTCTAAAGAAACCCCCTTATTATATTGAAATAAAGAGAGTGCTACTCTATTGCTCTATTCTTTCGAATAAATTGCAAAAAAACTCTTTGTACTATTAGGCATGTAGAACTTTGCCCTCTTATCTCTCAAAACAGCACTTTACCATCTAGGTTAACACCAGTTAGTTTTCTATTAAAAGGGGTCATGTGACTAGCATATTGTTAGATCTGACAACTAATCAAGATCAACTGATTTAATTGGTTAGGTCAGTAAAAATCAGAAGGAAAGTTTTCCGTTAAATAGAACGTTCCTTAATTACAAAATCACTTTTCAATTCTTTTCCTTAGTTAAACGCCAATTAGACTGGTATTAATCAGTCTCAATATATAACAGTAATATTTATAAGAATTAATATTCCAGCATAACCCCTGTAAAAAGAATGTTAGTTAAATTACACAATAAATAGAATGAGGTACGCATGTAGGGAATCTTCTTAAGACAATTATGTCCCCCGCTACAGTTTTAACGGGTTGCTAGACGCTGGTGTCACAAGATACAACACTCTTTCACGGTATTTGGATAGTGATCGTACATATGCATTACATGCTTTCATATCATACGTGTCACATTTCTACATTTATTCTTTAATAAAACTCTGCTATTTGATGTATCCTTATGTCTATTGGCGTGCTCGGTAATTAAGGAAGAGAGAGAGAGATTGACAAATTTATCCAATTAAATCCAAAAATTCAAAAGAAAGGGGATCGATTCAAATCCAAAGATTCCAGAAGCTATCTTATCTGAAAACTGAATATATCAGATAAGATAATATCATCAAAATTCAAAGAAAAAAACAGATTAGAAGAAGACTCTATCGGTTTCGCTGAGGATAAAGAGATAGATCGTCAAATCTGAAGCAGAAATTCAAAATCTAAGGAGATAAAAGGATAGAGGACAAATCAACAGATGAATGCCCTCTGACCCTGGCCCTACGGCTAGGATCTTATCGCGGCGGCCTGGTAGTTGAATTTGGGGAGCGCTAGCTCCCCCTATCTTCGTACGCTTCCTATCCCTCTGTTTTTCTCTTATATATACATTTATCTGCAGAAGGCAGAGACAAACATCAACATAGAGCTTTAGTTTAGTTTTGTTTAGGTTTTTATTTCTTTTTCAATGTAATTTTCATTTTTATTTTAGGCTAGAGAGAGTTACGTGAGAGAAGGAGAGGAATAGTTAAATTTAGAGTGACATTGAATGTAGCATTCCTTAGAGAGTTGTGATGAAGTGAAAGTCAATGTGATTCCTTTCTTCAATGTACTCGATCCAGTCAATTGTTGCTTTTGATTATCTCATTTTGCATTACATTACTTCGCATTGAAGCATGGTACGTTTAATCTGCATCAGAGATAAGTCTTCTTTCTTTATTTCTTTAGTATTTTTATTTCTTAAATTAATATAACAATTTTCAAAACCAACACTTTCTCTTTTTATTTCTTTTACTTTAAACCCGTTTTCTTTTTCTTTTTAACAACAAACTCATCTTCTTCTTTAGATTTCTTTTAACTTAGATTAGTTTTAACTATTTTTATTTTCTTTAAAACTAAGAAGAATATTAACTTGTTTTGTGTTTTAAAATAGAAACTTACACCAACGCTTCCATCGTTGTTCCTCCTTGTGGATCACGATCCGTTAGCCTTAGGCTACACGGTAGCATTGAAGACCTAGCACTATTCTAAACTTCTATATTTTTCTGTGCAGGTTTGGCTCGATCATAATTTTGGCGTCGTCGGGGAAGGACGGTAAGTTTTCTTTTTTTTTTTTTTGATTTACTTTAATGAATTAATTTTTTTTCTTCTCTGTTTTGATGTGCAAAGGCTAATTTCAGAAAACACAAAGCTGCAGTGGACATATGACATACCTTAGCCTCTGCTCTGGAAAGCAGAGCTCAGGGAGCCCAACTTTTGCCGCGGAAACGCGACAAGTCCGTATTTACGTGGCAAAGTGGGAAGGACTACTAATATACTTTGTTGCAGGTTGCTTGAATTGCAAGGTATAGTCATCTGCAATATTTAGTTTCTTAATTTAAATTACCTTGCACATTGTTCCAACCTCAACAGTAAATTGGTGTTTGTTAATTCTAAAAACAGTTTAGACTTTGCATTTTAGGGCATTTGTCTATTTTGTTTCTTTACATTACTGTTAAAGAGTGCTAGAGAAAAGGTATGTGTGCACGGCATGAGCTTTAGGAAACACATTTTAGGTGATATATATTGCTTGAATGTATTCATTTTGCTATAAACTTGTACACTCGCACAAAAATGATCTAAGAGCATAACACATTAAACAACATAAGGTGCGAAAGTCATTATCCTTTCTTAGCCCAAAAATCATCTCCTCACTCACTAACTCACCCTAATTAAAATTGAGTAGACGTTGGCCCTAGGAACATCTTGGACTCAATAGGAGATTGACCTAAGGGAAAAGTTGTTAGAGTTTGACTCTTGTCAAATCGGTGTTGAAGGTTGGGGATTGGGAGACGAGACCTCGAAGAATAGTGTTTGACATAATTAGGCACATTGCTCAAGCGCAGATACCTCCCACTGGTCTTACCCTTACCTGACCGATTAACTTGTGGTCAGATTGATGTATATACCTTCGGTGGCCAGTCAATCAATTAGGAGTCGTCCAGGTCTAAGGTCTACCGTAATATAGGCAGATTTTTCTTTGTTTTCTTGTTTGTTTATTTGTTTGTTTTTGTTTGTTCTTGTGAAAATAAATTATAATTACAATTATTCTGATTATAACTCAAATCCATATTTCACCCCAACCTCTTTTAATTCGAAAATTACCACTCCGGCATTTCATAACTTTAACCAACCAAATATGCCGGATTGGTCTTTTTCGAATCAATATATGCCCCAATCCCAGTATTATGAACAAGATGAGGATAATCACCATGACCCTTCATCAAGTTAGTGGGGATACACTCCCCTGAGTCTTACTATCAACAACCTTATCAACAAACAGCTTCATGTACTCCATATCAAGACCAACCTATAGAAGAAAAATCTTCTTTAGAAAAGAGTTTTGAAGCCTTTCTTGAGTCCACACGACAATTGCAAATTCAAACGGACTCAATTCTCCCAAACAATTCCCAAATTCAAGATCCCTACTCCAATTTTCAAGTCCCACCACAACAAGAAGAACCTGTTGACTTTGAAGAGAGTATGGAATCCATGATTCAAAGTGAAGATTCCTTTACCCAGTCCATCGATATGATTGAAGCAAGACTTAGTTGATTGAAAAACATGCATAGGAATGAGGAAACTCTCGTTGCACAGTCCTTGACTATTCCCAATACTTCTAACCATATTGATGGAAACCAAGAATCATGGTATCTTGAAGACTATGACCAAAATTCAATTTCACTGCAAAACTTTGAACTTGACCAATACCAACCCATTGACAAATTAGCAAGTTTTCATTTCAACGAGATTGAATTTGAAGATGAATGTGACACCAATTCCCGATGTTGTAATTAAGTTCCACTTTTTGAATCTATAATGACTCTGGTATTCTTACCCGATTTGGACCCAATTTTGAAGCCAACGCTAATTTCTATCCCTATAGAGCTTGAACATGAACCATCTATTATGGATAGTAACATTTCATTATTGGAAATGAATGTAAACTTTAATTTTATAATTTGGACCAAACTCATGAACCAACTCTGACTCTCGAACCTAAATTTGATTTGTGTTTTATTCCCAAGTTAGTATCGGTTCCTATTCCTTTCATTGCTGATCCCAAATCATCCATTCCATAAAACCATATTCTATTATTAGACCAAGATTTAAAACAATATGTCTCCGTGATGATATCTCAAGATTGGTCATATAACTGAAAAAAATTTCGTGCTACGATCTTGCATGATCATATTCATATTGGGGAATATAAAAATGTCAATAGGAGAGAGATCATGAAAGGTGAGTTTCATGAAAATTCACAGTATCTAGATTGGGCAAAAACGCTTGGCCCAATGAGACCACCACTGGAACCATCACCTTGAGGTGACAATTTTTCTTCCCTTTCATCTTTTTCATATATTATTGCATTTCATTCATACATTGAGGACAATGCATGAGTTCGGTGTAGGGGAGGGTTTACTAGCATACTTAATTTAGGCTTTTACTTATATATATATCCTTTCTTTAAAACTTTTTGAAAAGAAAAATAATACTTTTGTTATGAAACGATGGCTGTCAACCTTTACTGTGCACTATTAATGATTTTACTATGCGCTGATGCAAGCGATGACGCAAGTATGCATAGTGACTGCATAGTGCCCCAAAGTTTTTCTATAAATAAGCCCTTCCTGATTCATTTCAATTTACACTTCAGAAATTAATAAGAATTCCTACTTCTACTCTGTCCCTAAAATTCTCTGTTTCGGTGTCATAATTTCTTGGGTTTTACAACACGTTATTAGCACGATCGCTCTAGTTCTGTCCCCAGCCTCTACCTCCATCAGCTCAGGGAAAAAGTTCTACCACAAGTCTCTACCTCCATTAGCTTAAGGTAAAAGTCTTGTCATGAGCCTCTACTTCCATTACTCAAGGAAAAGTCCTATCATAAGTCTCAGCCTCTACCTCTATTATCTCAAGGAAAAAATGGCAAGTTATTCTACTTATAATACTCGTATAACACCACTACTATAATGAAATAAGGCTCTGCCACCTATTTATAGTAATGTAATGTGATTACGAAAACCTAAATTATTATACTAATTATATTCATATAACACCACTGCTATACTTGAAAGGAGGCCCTGCCACCTATTTATAGTAAAGTGATGTGATTATGACAAGCTAATAATATTTATTGTTATTATCTTTACTAACCTCTCTATTGATGATTGCGTGGAATAAACCCCAAGCTATCAATATTATATATTTTATTATTCTGTTATTTATATCTGTATAAACACCCACTGAAAGGTTTACCGAGTAGCGGAGTGTGCCAATGTTTATTTCAATATTTATTGCTTTATTAATTATGCCTACAAAATACCCACCAAGTAGAGTGGCGTGCCTATATTATAACTCATAAATATATGTAGTACAATGCATTTATTTTATCATTTTCTTAATTATAACATTTAAATTGTATAAAATCCAAATTGCTTTTCTCTCTCCTCCAACGGCTATAAAACGGCTAGTTTTGACTTTATAAATTGGTGAATTCTAAACCACATAATTCACTTCTCAATCTCTCTTCATTCTCAAATTTTTTTCATCATCTCCACAAGCTTTGTATTCGAGATTTTCGTAAGATGCTTAGTCTATTTTTGAAGTTTATTATTGTCGTCATCATCATCAATACTTCTATCCTTTTTGTTATAGATATGGATCCAAGTGATTTTTGTTCACCTTCCCTCTTTTGTTTGTAGCTATTATGATTGAAATGTAAGTTTTACTATTTTGTTGTGAAATAAAATATTGTGATCCTAATTATTTTTGTATTTTGTTATAGTTATCACCGTATCAAACTTTGTAAAGCTTGAGTTCATTCCACTTGATATCACGAGAAGAAATTATATGTCTTGGGTTATTGATATAGAAATGCATCTCAAATCAATGTGTCTCATTGAAACAATTAAAGAGATAAACTCTACATCGTCGCAAGATAAGGCAAAGACGACGATCTTTATTGGCAGACATCTTGATGAATATTTAAAATGTGAATATCTCACAGTAAGAGACCCAAGTGTCTTGTGAAAAAATCTCAAAGAAATATTTGATCATCAAAATAAAGTTGTGCTCCTGCCACGCGTGATGAATGGAATAATTTGCGCTTCCAAGATTTTAAGAAAGTTAGCGATTATAACTCTGCAATGTTCAGAATAGTATCCCAATTAAAATTCTATAGGGTGGATATCACAGATGAAGAATTGCTGGAGAAGACTTACTCCACATTTCATGCATCTAATATAACACTGCAACAACAATATAAGTTGCGTAGTTTTAAGAAATATTCTGAACTAATTTCATCTCTTCTTGTGGTAGAGAAGAATAATGAGCTTTTAATCAAAAATCATCAGTCTCATCCTACTGGTTCAGCAGCATTTTCAGAAGCAAATGCTGCATTTTCTAAAAATTATGGATGAGGATATAATCGTGGACGTGGCTGTGGTCGCGGTCGAAGTGGTTCTTACAACCCTTTACAAAACAACGTGATCCACAAGAAGTATCATGTAGAAAGACATGATAAAGGAAAAGATATTCGTGAAAGTTCTCTTTGAAATTTTGAAGATTACTGTTATAAATGTGACTCCAAAGGGCACTGATCTCGAGTGTGCCGAACACTGGAGCACCTTTGTAAGCTTTACAAGGCATCCTTGAAAGAAAAAGAGAAGAAAGTGAATTTCACTGAACATGATGATCCTATGGATGATTCAACTCATCTTGATGCTTCAGATTTTACTGATGATTTTGCTGATCTTTTAACCCTTCATGATTCTATGGATACAGGTGATAATTAGATATATGATTATATTACCATGTTTTGTTATTTGTAATTGTCAAATTTATATTTGAATAAAATATTTCACTTATAATAATATATTTAAAAATTTATTCTCACTAAATGATTTATTTTGCATGAAGCTTGATATGAATTATTCTAATGATGAAGTCAAGACCAAAACTGGAGATATTTGCATACCGGATAGTGGTACAACACACACTATTCTCAAGCATAAAAGGTACTTTTTTAATTTAAAACCAACAAAGACAATTATCAATACAATATTAGGTCTTGTAGACTTGATTGAAGGAACTGATAAAGCCAACTTTATATTGCCAAATGGAACAAAGTTTTTCATAAAAGACGCTTTGTTTTCATCAAAATTCAAAAGAAATTTATTGAGTTTTAATGATATATATCTTCATGGATATGATACTTGAAAAGGGGAAACACCTAGGGGGTGAATAGTTGTTAGTGCTAATCTAAAACTAAATGCAAAACTAAGTGCGCTAAATGCGGAAGCTAATGCAAATGTTGCACAAACTAATACAATACAACAAGTGTAGCCGAATTCCCCTTGCGATACTCTGGACTATCTCCTCTTGATTCCCCTTGAAATGGGTTGAGGCGCTATGTGAAGCTCTTGTTGGATGAGTATAAGTTAGGCACACACACAAGCAATCCAAGCAATGTGCACACACAATCAAGCCAAGCAATAAATGATATAGCAATATGGATTATGCAATGGCAACACAAGCAATGTATATAATATGCAATGAAAGAATAATGCTTGCACAAAAGTAAAGAGAATAGAGTTTAGAGAAATTGGATCAAACGCTAACACAAAGATTTGTTTCGAGGTTCGAGTACCCAACTCTACATCCCCGCCTACACCACCGTGTAGGATTCCCAATCCACTATAGGAGTACCAAACTCCTCTCTCAACCTTTACAAAGCCACCGAGGCTATACAACCACAATCCACCTCTACCGAAGAGGGATAAGGCCCGTAGCCAATACAAACACAATCACCTCTACCGAAGAGGGATCCAACCACAATACCACTCCGATCAACCTCTACCAAAGAGGGATACAACAAAAGCAAGGAGGGTTTACAACTTAGAGGCTTAACCTCAAACACTTCTCTTTTCTCTCTTTTTCCACAAAACAAAGATCCTAATAGATTAGGATAGTATGATAGCTCAAGTGTGGAAAACTAGGTGTTTGAAAAACAAGCAACAAAGAAAAATACTTGGGAAAATTCTTGCAAAAGATATAGAATGAAAAACAAGACAAATCTCCCAAAATCCTCTTTTCTTTGTTTTTTCCAAAAACCTAAAACAATAAAGATTAAATCTTTTTAGCACAAAAACTATTTTGAAAACTTGTTTAAACACTAGAGAATCACTGAAATTTTTCTTCTTGAAAACCTTAGCTAAAAACCCAAAGAGATGGGGTTTATATAGGCCCAAAGCAAAACTAGCCGTTAGAGCTGAGCTGGCAGCTCTGACAGGCAACGGTCGACCGGCCCGGTCGACCGCCAACGGTCAGAAAAATGACCGTTGGGCAACTGCGGTCGACCGGCCCGGTCGACCGAACAAACAGAGAGCAGAACTCTCTGCAGCGGTCGACCGCCCGGTCGACCCAAACAAACAGAGAGCAGAGCTCTCAGACCCGGTCGACCCGTACGGTCGACCGAGTTTGTGTCTGCCAGACGTGCACAAGTTTGTGCACGTCGGTCGACCCTATGGGTCGACCGGCCCTTGGTACGGTCGACCCGTACGGTCGACCGACCGGCCTGTCAACACAAACCTGGGTCAGAAAAATTGGAAAAAATGTTTTATAAAAATCTTTTATCTTTTCTGAAAATCCCATAAAACTTGTTTTAACATTTTATATTGAAACACAAACAGGTGATAAAAATTTCAAGACATATATTAATCATATCAATTCATTTTTGAGTTTTGCAAATTTTATCAAAAACAAAACTTGTATTTTTATCAAACTTGATTTTTCCAAATCATGAATAGGATAGTCAAAATAAGTTTGTCTAGCAAGTTTAAAGCATATATGTATATTTAGAATATATCTAATATACATAGAAATAAAGTAAACTTGTTTTGATCTACTATTCATGAAAACCAAATCCAAAACATGAAAACGTGTGTGTTGTGCACTTGAGCATATCAACTATACTAAGCTTTACAAATGGATCTAAAACACACTATCTAAACTATGGATACCTAAGTCCTCTTGACGATCTTCATCTTCAAGTTGACTTGCTCCAAAACTCCATCCATGGGCTAGGCAATGTATGATCTTGAAGATTTGGCCCTGGAATCATCATGAAAAGCTTCTAAACTCTTTGTTGAAGCTAATCACCAACTAATATCTTGGTTAATGATCTGAAACTGAAACACACAAGATTATTAGTAAACATAACTAAATGAGTTAATCATCATCAAAACTAGAGTGGAAGGCCTTTGGGTCAACAATACTCAGTCTGTAACTGAAAAAAATATGAAGTATATGTATCTTACTACTTATATATCAGGAAAGAAGTATATATTAGAAAAACTACCAAAGTTTTTCTCAGAATTACATTACACATATATAAATGTGATAGAGTCGCATATGGTAGTTAAAGAAGATACAGAGACATTAACTCTGTGGCATGACCATTTAGGTCATCCTGATTCAATGATGATGCGAAGAATTATTGAGAATACACATAGACATACATTAAAGGGCTAAAAGATTCTTCAAACTAGTAAAATTTCATGTGAGGCTTGTTCTCTAGAAAAATTAATCATGAGACCATTACGAGCTAAAATAAAACTGAATCACCTACCTTTCTTGAACGTATCCAAGGTGATATATGTGGGCCTATACACCCATTGTGTGGACCATTTCGATATTTTATGGTATTGATAGATGCCTCTAGTAGATGGTCACATGTTTGTTTATTATCAACTCGCAATGTGGCATTTGCGTGATTTCTTACTCAGATAATTAGATTACGAGCACAATTCCCTGATTATATGTAATACCCCGTTCCCGGAATACGTACTTAATTTCGTATTCAGATTTTCGGTCGTATTTTTCGATTTGTTTCCCGTATTTATTCTGTATTATGAATTCCTTATATGATTGTTTTACCTTGGATGTGGATTCGTGGACTCGGAGTCAGCCCTAGTCTGAACCGAAGGCCCGATCATAGTATATTCTTCGATTTAGTCCTTCTGATGTGTAGAATTGACCGATTTCAGTTTCAAATATTATTTTCCAATATATTAGATTTTCTGTGATTTTTTTGGATTTTTCTTGAATTAAATTGAATTTCTTCAAAACCGGTGTCGGCCAGTGCCGCTGACCGATTCCCGGATTTTTAATTCTCAAACTGTTTGGAATTTCATGATGATTCTTTAGACTTTATTTCTTAGAATAATATTTTCTACCTACATGCTTTTTCTGAGGATTTTATAATTTTATGGAAATTCCAACGGAGTCGGTAGATAACTGGTTCCGGGATTTTTAGTTTTAAAACTATAAAGTATTTCTTAAAACGGATTTCACCAATATTCTTAATATAATATTATGGATTTTTGATAATTATTTCGTGTCGTTCCGAGATACTTGAATTTCGGACGATTCCGGTATTTTCCGAAATGTTTTCCGTATCCTCGATTTAAACCCGGGTATCTGTCCTTTCAATATTTTCCAATTCTAATTCCAAGAAAATATCTTCTCATTTCAATTTCTTTTCCATTTTTCCTTTTCCTTTATTTCTTTCTTTCCTCCACAAGCTAAAGCATTTCCATTTTCCAAATTCCAATAATTCCACACTCTTCCACACACTTCCCACAAAAATATCTCTCTTTCTCTCTCTCTTCCTTGGCCGGCCAAGTGGCCAAGAGAAGGACACTCACCCCCTCCTCCACTTTGCAATTAACCCCCTCTCATCTACTCTAATTTCACTTCCTTCACAAATTCCAAATCATATATATAAACATTCCTTTACAATTCCATCTCTTTTTCTTCACTTCACCAAAAGAAATCCCTTCACCAAAATCCTCCTCCCTCTCAACTCACCTCCAACTTCAAGAGCTTCATCTAGGGCATCATCAAGGTCTTCATCTTCAACCACCAACTCCCAAAGCAACACCAAGATCATCTTCTCCACATCAAGCAACTTCAACTTCAACAACTACTTTTGGATTGAGGCCATCATCTCCACCTTGGGATCTTTTCAAGACTACAAAGCTTCACCTAACCAATCCTTGTGAGTATTTTTACTCACCAAGACTTGTTTCATTCCTAAGCATACTTGTATCTCCATATCTTGTGTTCATATGTCATAAAAATCCTATTTTTAGACCATCCAACACTACCAGCAGATTCTGCTCTGTATTCTGCTTTTCCCCACGATTAGTCGACTTGACCTAGATATTAGTCGACTAACCCTTCTGTTTTTAAACTTAGACTTTCAGGATTTCACAGTTTTAGTCGACTAGTCCCTTTTACCAGTCGACTAGATATCCCTAGTCGACTACTAGAATTCCCCTAGTCGACTCCTGAAATAAACTCAACTCTCTGTATCACAGTTTTAGTCGACTTAACATAACTGTTAGTCGACTTGACATGTCTGTTAGTCGACTAATATTTCAACCTAGTCGACTAATTTTCCCTGAATCAGAAACCCAACTCTCTGTTACACAGTTTTAGTCGACTATACCCTACTGTTAGTCGACTAACCCTTCTATTAGTCGACTACTCTACCAACCTAGTCGACTAACTTATGGCTGTCTATTATACTTGATTACCTTCTTGACTTTGTATCTCATCCTTGATACATGTACTATATATTGTTCTTACTCGTACTTCATGACTTGTACTTTATGACCTATTACTTGATGTATGTCATCTCTAGTCACTTCATATTTCCATTGATATGTTACTGCTTGTTTCATTCTTGTTCATGTACTCTATCTGTGTTATGCCTACCTTCTTATCGTACACTATGCGTGGTTGACTCTTCGAGGTCATTGAACTCTGGGTTTCTATTATATTATCATTGCTATATCGTTGCTTCAGACTGTCAGTTTCATGTTTCCTTTTAACACATGTACATCATCTAACTTCCACTATGTCATCACCTGACCACTTGGTATGTTACTACCTAGTAAGAACCACTTGTTATGACATGACTTGCCCTGATTAATATCAATCTCTTGACTTGATTGGTTACTTGTTGGATATCATCATCTTGTCATGCTATCACTCTATACCCAGCATGATACCCTCTTCTCACTCGCTACCCTCTTGCTTTACCATTCCATTGATTATGATAGTATTCTCGCTCTAGTCTTCATGTATTGTATTTCATGCTTTATATCTTTTATTGCTTTATGCTATGCGTGGCCGACCCTTCGTGGTCGTTGGACTTGTTGGACTGGGACCATTGCTTTTACATTACCACTTGGCATTATTTTAGACCTGTCAGTATGTGCTACCATTTATCATATGTATATCACTTGGCAACTGTGTTATCATCTAACCACCTGCCATGCCACTATTTGGCAAGACCCTTTTATTATGTCATGACTTACCTGACTACTATCCATTCTTGATATGCTTGGTTGTTTACTAAATATCACCACTCTGTCATGCTATCACTTGACACTCAGCATGATGACTCGACTTGTGATTGTCATCTTTACGGGAATCCTGATTTGTTATCCTGTATCATGATCAGTGACCGGTATATTGTATTCCTGCTTTACATGCAGTGACCTGACTATATAGTGCTTCTGTACTCTTTATTCCTGATCATGTCCATTTCCTATTTTTCCCGTAAAGTGACAATGAAACTATTAAATCCTAAAAAGGACCAACTTGTATTGGGTCGGGGAAATATGCGGATATCGATATGTGTTCGTGTTTACAGTGGCTTTAGGTATTGTGCACTATATCCGGTCTGACCTGTGGTACTCCAGGGGACCGAGGGGAGAGCTGGCTCCCTACACTCCTGTTTTAACGGGCATACATAAGTCCCTCCTCCTGGATAAGCCTTGCGGCTGGCTTCCGTTTCCATGCAACGGAGCAAACTTTGGCCGTGGTCCCGGGTATGTACGGGACCCACTGTAAACATAGTTCGTTGATACAACCGTTGTTTCCAATAACAACCTCGACTTTCTTATATATGGATGTATGTGAGTTGGGATATATACCGGGTATATACCGAGACACATACCTAGATATATGGGTTAGACGAGTAATAATAATAAGACACCTGTTATGATTTCTGTTATAGATACCTGTTATGTTATGACTCCTATTATACCTGTTATGTCATAATCCTTGTTATGATTCCTGTATTCTTGTTAGACTTGATATATGATGATTCTAGTTCCTGCGTTACCTCTTACATGTTTCTATCATAACCGCTTTGTTATTATTCCTTCGACTTACTAGTCTTGTAAAGCCGTAACTCAAGCTTACGCACAGTCTTTCCATCTTTATTTCGTTATACTTCCATTACTTACTGGTTCATGTTTCTTATATTGATTCTAACCCTCTTATTCATGTTTCTTAGCCATTTGGCTGTAGCCTGTTATTATTGGGAGGTCCTGACTCCCTTGGATTTGTATGTTCAGGTTTAGAAGCTGGATCGAAGTGGAGCCATCCACAGTAGATTGAGCTTTCCTTAGAGTGCAGTCAGATTAGCTCCAGTTCCTTCGTGCCAGCCATCTTTTTTGACTCACGAGATCTACATCCTTCTCGTGAGCATTTTGTGTTTATATTGTATATTTTACTTTTGGACTTGTTTATGATAAAAGACACATGTAATGTGTAGTTGTTTATCATACTGTGATAGCTTTGTATATGTACTTTTATGTTGGCATATGTATGTATACCACGCTTCGTGTTGTACTCTGTTTCCTTGTTGTACTTTTATGCTTAGCGTATATACGTGGGGGGCTTTTTCTGACCTACGTATATACGTTGCAGTGACGTCCCCGTATCCGTGGAATCGGGGCGTTACAGGATGGTATCAGAGCTTAGGCTCTCACACCTAAAGTACAATCAAGTAGCAAATTATTGTAATTTGCAATTGCCAACTACAACGTACAAAGTTATCTAGTCCTTCTTGATTTTTCTAGTTCTTCTTGATCTTTCCTTCATATCCTAAACTCCTTCCATTCTTCCAACTCTTTCCAGTTATCTTTCATCAACTAAGGTATGGACACTGGGCAAGCATCAAAGGTTTCCCGTGGAAAGGAACGACGATTGGAGAAGAAGAGTGAGAACCAAGTGCAGAACAAGTCGATTAAGAAGGCTTTGCAGTTGATGAGGAGGGCTTTGCAGTTGATGAATGAAGTGAACGAAGAAGATGCGACCAGGACAAACATTGGCCCAAAGATCAAGCGACCGTTCAAACGTCCTCTTCCTGGGAACACATGCAATTTCTGCCACAAACCCGGACATTTTAAGAGAGATTGTCGAATGGCTAAGGGATTGTGTTTAGTGTGTGGGTCAGGGAGACATATGCTAAGGAATTGCCCGCACAGAAAGTTTGGATATACGGCACCAGTCAGACCAGCTCGTTCAGCCCCAGCTTTTCCAGCCCCGCCACCAAGGAGGAATCCAGAACCTGTTCCACCCCAACAGAATGATCAGCAGCCGAGGGGAGTGAAAACTGGAGCAGATCAGAGTAGAGCAGAGGCATCAGACAGTGCAGCGGAGCGTGAGGACCAGTGTCCAGATCCGGAACCTTAGGGATATCAGGGTAACCGCTACCCCAGATCTTGTATTTGAGTTGGTTATCATTCTAAATATTTTTCCTTATCATTCTATCATTGTTCATTCTAGTCCCTCATGTGTTCATCTTATCCCCTGTTTTGGTTTTATGAGGCCTTTATTCCAGCCATTGTCCCCTTTGTATTCAATTTACCCCTTAGCGAAATTGCGAGGACGCAATTTTTGTAAGGTGGGTGGATTGTAATACCCCGTTCCCGGAATACGTACTTAATTTCGTATTCAGATTTTCGGTCGTATTTTTCGATTTGTTTCCCGTATTTATTCTGTATTATGAATTCCTTATATGATTGTTTTACCTTGGATGTGGATTCGTGGACTCGGAGTCAGCCCTAGTCTGAACCGAAGGCCCGATCATAGTATATTCTTCGATTTAGTCCTTCTGATGTGTAGAATTGACCGATTTCAGTTTCAAATATTATTTTCCAATATATTAGATTTTCTGTGATTTTCTGGATTTTTCTTGAATTAAATTGAATTTCTTCAAAACCGGTGTCGGCCAGTGCCGCTGACCGATTCCCGGATTTTTAATTCTCAAACTGTTTGGAATTTCATGATGATTCTTTAGACTTTATTTCTTAGAATAATATTTTCTACCTACATGCTTTTTCTGAGGATTTTATAATTTTATGGAAATTCCAACGGAGTCGGTAGATAACTGGTTCCGGGATTTTTAGTTTTAAAACTATAAAGTATTTCTTAAAATGGATTTCACCAATATTCTTAATATAATATTATGGATTTTTGATAATTATTTCGGGTCGTTCCGAGATACTTGAATTTCGGACGATTCCGGTATTTTCCGAAATGTTTTCCGTATCCTCGATTTAAACCCGGGTATCTGTCCTTTCAATATTTTCCAATTCTAATTCCAAGAAAATATCTTCTCATTTCAATTTCTTTTCCATTTTTCCTTTTCCTTTATTTCTTTCTTTCCTCCACAAGCTAAAGCATTTCCATTTTCCAAAATTCCAATAATTCCACACTCTTCCACACACTTCCCACAAAAATATCTCTCTTTCTCTCTCTCTTCCTTGGCCGGCCAAGTGGCCAAGAGAAGGACACTCACCCCCTCCTCCACTTTGCAATTAACCCCCTCTCATCTACTCTAATTTCACTTCCTTCACAAATTCCAAATCATATATATAAACATTCCTTTACAATTCCATCTCTTTTTCTTCACTTCACCAAAAGAAATCCCTTCACCAAAATCCTCCTCCCTCTCAACTCAACCTCCAACTTCAAGAGCTTCATCTAGGGCATCATCAAGGTCTTCATCTTCAACCACCAACTCCCAAAGCAACACCAAGATCATCTTCTCCACATCAAGCAACTTCAACTTCAACAACTACTTTTGGATTGAGGCCATCATCTCCACCTTGGGATCTTTTCAAGACTACAAAGCTTCACCTAACCAATCCTTGTGAGTATTTTTACTCACCAAGACTTGTTTCATTCCTAAGCATACTTGTATCTCCATATCTTGTGTTCATATGTCATAAAAATCCTATTTTTAGACCATCCAACACTACCAGCAGATTCTGCTCTGTATTCTGCTTTTCCCCACGATTAGTCGACTTGACCTAGATATTAGTCGACTAACCCTTCTGTTTTTAAACTTAGACTTTCAGGATTTCACAGTTTTAGTCGACTAGTCCCTTTTACCAGTCGACTAGATATCCCTAGTCGACTACTAGAATTCCCCTAGTCGACTCCTGAAATAAACTCAACTCTCTGTATCACAGTTTTAGTCAACTTAACATAACTGTTAGTCGACTTGACATGT
This sequence comes from Agave tequilana, assembly GCA_038442645.1. Lineage (NCBI taxonomy): Eukaryota > Viridiplantae > Streptophyta > Magnoliopsida > Asparagales > Asparagaceae > Agave > Agave tequilana. The sequence goes on along the minus strand of JAVJIF010009941.1, from coordinate 21,235 downwards.
CTGTTAGTCGACTAATATTTCAACCTAGTCGACTAACTTTCCCTGAATCAGAAACCCAACTCTCTGTTACACAGTTTTAGTCGACTATACCCTACTGTTAGTCGACTAACCCTTCTATTAGTCGACTACTCTACCAACCTAGTCGACTAACTTATGGCTGTCTATTATACTTGATTACCTTCTTGACTTTGTATCTCATCCTTGATACATGTACTATATATTGTTCTTACTCGTACTTCATGACTTGTACTTTATGACCTATTACTTGATGTATGTCATCTCTAGTCACTTCATATTTCCATTGATATGTTACTGCTTGTTTCATTCTTGTTCATGTACTCTATCTGTGTTATGCCTACCTTCTTATCGTACACTATGCGTGGTTGACCCTTCGAGGTCATTGAACTCTGGGTTTCTATTATATTATCATTGCTATATCGTTGCTTCAGACTGTCAGTTTCATGTTTCCTTTTAACACATGTACATCATCTAACTTCCACTATGTCATCACCTGACCACTTGGTATGTTACTACCTAGTAAGAACCACTTGTTATGACATGACTTGCCCTGATTAATATCAATCTCTTGACTTGATTGGTTACTTGTTGGATATCATCATCTTGTCATGCTATCACTCTATACCCAGCATGATACCCTCTTCTCACTCGCTACCCTCTTGCTTTACCATTCCATTGATTATGATAGTATTCTCGCTCTAGTCTTCATGTATTGTATTTCATGCTTTATATCTTTTATTGCTTTATGCTATGCGTGGCCGACCCTTCGTGGTCGTTGGACTTGTTGGACTGGGACCATTGCTTTTACATTACCACTTGGCATTATTTTAGACCTGTCAGTATGTGCTACCATTTATCATATGTATATCACTTGGCAACTGTGTTATCATCTAACCACCTGCCATGCCACTATTTGGCAAGACCCTTTTATTATGTCATGACTTACCTGACTACTATCCATTCTTGATATGCTTGGTTGTTTACTAAATATCACCACTCTGTCATGCTATCACTTGACACTCAGCATGATGACTCGACTTGTGATTGTCATCTTTACGGGAATCCTGATTTGTTATCCTGTATCATGATCAGTGACCGGTATATTGTATTCCTGCTTTACATGCAGTGACCTGACTATATAGTGCTTCTGTACTCTTTATTCCTGATCATGTCCATTTCCTATTTTTCCCGTAAAGTGACAATGAAACTATTAAATCCTAAAAAGGACCAACTTGTATTGGGTCGGGGGAAATATGCGGATATCGATATGTGTTCGTGTTTACAGTGGCTTTAGGTATTGTGCACTATATCCGGTCTGACCTGTGGTACTCCAGGGGACCGAGGGGAGAGCTGGCTCCCTACACTCCTGTTTTAACGGGCATACATAAGTCCCTCCTCCTGGATAAGCCTTGCGGCTGGCTTCCGTTTCCATGCAACGGAGCAAACTTTGGCCGTGGTCCCGGGTATGTACGGGACCCACTGTAAACATAGTTCGTTGATACAACCGTTGTTTCCAATAACAACCTCGACTTTCTTATATATGGATGTATGTGAGTTGGGATATATACCGGGTATATACCGAGACACATACCTAGATATATGGGTTAGACGAGTAATAATAATAAGACACCTGTTATGATTTCTGTTATAGATACCTGTTATGTTATGACTCCTATTATACCTGTTATGTCATAATCCTTGTTATGATTCCTGTATTCTTGTTAGACTTGATATATGATGATTCTAGTTCCTGCGTTACCTCTTACATGTTTCTATCATAACCGCTTTGTTATTATTCCTTCGACTTACTAGTCTTGTAAAGCCGTAACTCAAGCTTACGCACAGTCTTTCCATCTTTATTTCGTTATACTTCCATTACTTACTGGTTCATGTTTCTTATATTGATTCTAACCCTCTTATTCATGTTTCTTAGCCATTTGGCTGTAGCCTGTTATTATTGGGAGGTCCTGACTCCCTTGGATTTGTATGTTCAGGTTTAGAAGCTGGATCGAAGTGGAGCCATCCACAGTAGATTGAGCTTTCCTTAGAGTGCAGTCAGATTAGCTCCAGTTCCTTCGTGCCAGCCATCTTTTTTGACTCACGAGATCTACATCCTTCTCGTGAGCATTTTGTGTTTATATTGTATATTTTACTTTTGGACTTGTTTATGATAAAAGACACATGTAATGTGTAGTTGTTTATCATACTGTGATAGCTTTGTATATGTACTTTTATGTTGGCATATGTATGTATACCACGCTTCGTGTTGTACTCTGTTTCCTTGTTGTACTTTTATGCTTAGCGTATATACGTGGGGGGCTTTTTCTGACCTACGTATATACGTTGCAGTGACGTCCCCGTATCCGTGGAATCGGGGCGTTACAGGATGGTATCAGAGCTTAGGCTCTCAAACCTAAAGTACAATCAAGTAGCAAATTATTGTAATTTGCAATTGCCAACTACAACGTACAAAGTTATCTAGTTCTTCTTGATTTTTCTAGTTCTTCTTGATCTTTCCTTCATATCCTAAACTCCTTCCATTCTTCCAACTCTTTCCAGTTATCTTTCATCAACTAAGGTATGGACACTGGGCAAGCATCAAAGGTTTCCCGTGGAAAGGAACGACGATTGGAGAAGAAGAGTGAGAACCAAGTGCAGAACAAGTCGATTAAGAAGGCTTTGCAGTTGATGAGGAGGGCTTTGCAGTTGATGAATGAAGTGAACGAAGAAGATGCGACCAGGACAAACATTGGCCCAAAGATCAAGCGACCGTTCAAACGTCCTCTTCCTGGGAACACATGCAATTTCTGCCACAAACCCGGACATTTTAAGAGAGATTGTCGAATGGCTAAGGGATTGTGTTTAGTGTGTGGGTCAGGGAGACATATGCTAAGGAATTGCCCGCACAGAAAGTTTGGATATACGGCACCAGTCAGACCAGCTCGTTCAGCCCCAGCTTTTCCAGCCCCGCCACCAAGGAGGAATCCAGAACCTGTTCCACCCCAACAGAATGATCAGCAGCCGAGGGGAGTGAAAACTGGAGCAGATCAGAGTAGAGCAGAGGCATCAGACAGTGCAGCGGAGCGTGAGGACCAGTGTCCAGATCCGGAACCTTAGGGATATCAGGGTAACCGCTACCCCAGATCTTGTATTTGAGTTGGTTATCATTCTAAATATTTTTCCTTATCATTCTATCATTGTTCATTCTAGTCCCTCATGTGTTCATCTTATCCCCTGTTTTGGTTTTATGAGGCCTTTATTCCAGCCATTGTCCCCTTTGTATTCAATTTACCCCTTAGCGAAATTGCGAGGACGCAATTTTTGTAAGGTGGGTGGATTGTAATACCCCGTTCCCGGAATACGTACTTAATTTCGTATTCAGATTTTCGGTCGTATTTTTCGATTTGTTTCCCGTATTTATTCTGTATTATGAATTCCTTATATGATTGTTTTACCTTGGATGTGGATTCGTGGACTCGGAGTCAGCCCTAGTCTGAACCGAAGGCCCGATCATAGTATATTCTTCGATTTAGTCCTTCTGATGTGTAGAATTGACCGATTTCAGTTTCAAATATTATTTTCCAATATATTAGATTTTCTGTGATTTTCTGGATTTTTCTTGAATTAAATTGAATTTCTTCAAAACCGGTGTCGGCCAGTGCCGCTGACCGATTCCCGGATTTTTAATTCTCAAACTGTTTGGAATTTCATGATGATTCTTTAGACTTTATTTCTTAGAATAATATTTTCTACCTACATGCTTTTTCTGAGGATTTTATGCTTAGCGTATATACGTGGGGGGCTTTTTCTGACCTACGTATATACGTTGCAGTGACGTCCCCGTATCCGTGGAATCGGGGCGTTACATTATACAAGCAAGAAAGTTAGACTTGACAATGCTGATGAGTTACATCTCAGGCTCTTAATAATTATTGTATGTCAATTGGAATAGCTGTTGAACATCCTGTTGCCCATGTACATACACAAAATGGTTTCGCTGAATCACTGATTAAGCACCTCCGGCTTATTGCTAGACCATTAATAATGAGAATAAAACTTCCTATTTCTATATGGGATCATGTAATTTTACATACTGCAGCATTAATTCGCATCAGACCAAGTGCATCATGAGTACTCCTCTCTACAATTAGCATCTGGTCAAGAACCAAATATTTTCCATCTTAGAATTTTTGGTTGTGCGGTATATGTACCAATTACTCTACCACAACGTACAAGATGGGTCCTCAAAGAACACTGGGAATATATGTTGGCTATGAATCTCCTTCTATTATCTTCAGCCAAAAATTGATGATGTTTTTTATGGCTCGGTTTGCCGATTGCCATTTCAATGAGGCAATTTTTCCAGTATTAGGGGGAGAAAAGAAACAGCTGGAGAAGGAGATTACATGGAGTGAACCATCCTTATTGCATCTTGATCCTCACACAAAACAATGTTAGACAGAAGTGCAAAAGATTATGCATTTAAAAGAAATAGCCAATCAATTGCCAGATGCGTTCACTGATACGAAAAGAGTGACTAAATCATATATACCAGCTGTAAATGCTCCTGCTCGGATAGAAATCCCAAAAAGACAATCCGAGAATGAAGTCACTAATGAGTCTAAAACACGCCTGAAGCGTGGTAGACCAATCGGTTCCAAAGATAAAACTCCTCGAAAAAGAAAATGAGTAGATAAGCATGATGACCCCAATGTGAAAGAATGTGTTTCAGAAGAAATACAAAATAAGACAAATCAAGAGATGAAAAATCCTGAAGGTATAGAAAATCATGAGATTTCTATTGATTATGTCAATAAAGGAGGATTATGGAATCGAAATGAGATGGAAAATATGGATGAAATATTTTCTTATTCCGTAGCATGTGATATTGTTAACGGAAGTGAGGATCCTGAACCAAGATCCGTCACTGAATGTCAAAATAGGCATGATTGGATAAAATGGAAAGACACTATACAGGCTGAATTGAATTCGCTTAATAAGCGTAAAGTATTTGAACTTATTATCCTCACGCCTAAAGCCGTGAGACAAGTAGTATACAAATGGGTTTTTGTGCAAAAACGCAACGAGAAAAACGAGATTGTGAGGTATAAAACTCAACTTGTTTCTCAAGATTTTTCACAAAGACCTACAATTGATTATGAAGAAATGTATTCTCCAGTAATGGATGCAATTACGTTTAAATATTTAATTAGCCAGCAGTTTCTAAAAATTTAGAAATGTGTCTTATGGATGTTGTTACAGCTTATTTATATGGGTCGCTTGATAGCGATATTTATATGAAAATGCCTAAAGGATTTAAAATGCCTGAAACATTAAGTTCAAAACCCAAAAATTATATTTGACCAAATTACAAAGATCGTTATATGAGTTAAAACAATTAGGGCGCATGTGGTATAATCGCTTAAGCGAGTATTTGTTAAAAGAAGGATATGTGAATAATCCTATATGCCCATGTGTTTTTATAAAGAAAACAACATCCAGATTCATTATCATTGCTGTATATGTTGATGATTTAAATATCATTGGGACTCATAAAGAAGTCCTAAAAGCAATGATGTATTTAAAGAATGAATTTGAAATGAAAGACCTTGGAAAACCAAATATTGTATTAGTTTACAGATTGAGCACTTTCAAAGGGGAATACTTTTGCATCAATCAAATTATACTGAAAAGGTCTTGAAACGTTGTAACATGGATAAAGCAAATTCTTTAAGCACTCCAATGATTGTTAGATTATTAAATGTGAAAAAGGATCTATTTCGCCCTCGCGAAGATAATGAAGAGGTTCTTGGTCCTGAAGTACCATATCTAAGTGCAATTGGAGCTCTTATATATCTGGCTAATTGTACCCGATCAGATATAGCATTTGATATTAATTTATTAGCAAGATTTAGCTCATCTTCTATACTGAGATATTGGAATGGTATTAAACATGTATTTTGTTATCTTCGAGGAACAACTAATTTTGGTTTGTTTTATTCTAGAGAATTAAAACAAGAAATAACTAATTATGCAGATGCAGGTTACTGGTCAAATCCACATAAAGTCAGGTCTCAAACAGGATATGCGTTCACATGTGGAGGTACAGCGATCTCTTCACTTCTTCTAATCATGCAGAAGTCATAGCACTCCATGAAGTAAGTCGAGAATATGTATGGCTAAGGTCTGTAACTCAACACATCCAAGCAACTTGTGGATTACCAGTCAACAAAGATCCAACAGTACTGTTTGAAAGCAATGCTGCATGCGTCGCTCAAATGAAGGAAGAATTCATCAAAAGTGATCGTACCAAGCATATACCCCCGAAGTTCTTCTCATTCAGCCAAGAGCTTGAAAAGGATAAGAAAATTAATATTTAGTATATCCGATCAAGTGATAATGTGGCAGATCTCTTTACAAAGGCACTTCCCACTTCAACTCTCGGAAAACTTATTCATGATATTGGGATGCGTCATATGCGAGACTTATAAAGAAAAATTACTTATATCAACTCGAGGGGGAGCTTACGTGGCTATTTTTCCCTTACTATGATTTTGTCCCACAGGGTTTTCCTGGTAAGGTTTTTAACAAGGCAGCATATAACACGTATACAAAGACGGTGTACTCTTTTTCCCTTCGCTATGATTTTATCCCACTGGGTTTTCCTAACAAGGTTTTTAATGAGACATCGTGTATGATTGACAGCCAAGGGGGAGTGTTATGAAATGATGGCTGCCAACCTTTATTGTGCACTATTAATAATTTTACTAGGCGCTGATGCAAGCGATAATGCAAGCATACATAGTGACTGCATAGTAGTGACTATATAGTACTCCAAAGTTTTTCTATAAATAGGCCCTTCCTGATTCATTTCAATGTACACTTTAGAAATCAATAAGAATTCCTAATTCTTCTCTGTCTCTAAAATTCTCTGTTTCGGTGTTATAATTTCTCGGGTTTTACAATAACTTTGACTTATTTTTGTAAGAAATTAAGTTAATTTTAAGGTATAAGAGAATCATAGTTAGGATTTCTTATACTTGCTTCAAACATTTCGGAGAGAGAATTTATTGGAGATGAGTCCGACCAAGCTTGCTACATGGTCCAAGGGAATGACTCTCTTGAGGTAACTTCGGATACTCATCTAAATGATTGTGCTCGCTCTTCCAATGATGATAATGCTATAGATGCACATGCCTTGAATGAAGAGCTTTTTATATTTTGTGAAAACTTACTTGCAAAATACAAAGTTTGAAAAATAAGAGTTTTGATTTAGGGAAGGAAATGAGATGTTTTGAAAACTCGATTTGATTTTGAAAGAGAAGGTAGAGGTTTCAAAAGAAAATAAGTTTTTGAAAACTCAACTTGATCTTGTTTTAAATGAAAAAAAGTTTTTGAAAAAAAAAATAACTTGGATGATGTTTTGAAGAAAAATGCGGCTTTGTCTTCAAAACTTGATTTTGTTTTAAAAGATAATGATTCTTTGAAAAACAAAATTGTTTTGATTTCTAAAGAATTGGAATGTATTTCTTTAGAAAATATTTCTTTGAAAAATGATTTTGCTTCTCATGTTTGCCATGATTCTATTATTTTACCTCCTAGTGATAACAACTTTGTTTCTCTTGCATGCCCCGCATCTTCTTCAAGCATTGATAATGATATTTGTATTTTGAAGAAGAGTGTAGCTTGTTTGGGCTCCACTTTGAGCCAATGTGCTAATAATCACAAGAGGTTGGAATTCATATTTCGCAAGAAATATGCTCCACATTTGTATGCACACCTTTCACGGCATACACATGCTCATCATGCTCACACACATGATTCCATGCATGCCAGAGTGTACACTTGTTCACATTGTGGTTGTACGAGCCATCTTGCAAAATTTTGTTATGATAGAATAAATGCTTTAAATTTTGTAAGTAAAAATATTTGGATTAGGAGAGGTGCTAACCCCTATGGACCCAAGAAAGTTTGGATACCAAAAATCGTTCCTATTTCTTTTGATGTAGGTATAAGCTTGTAAGTCACCTAGAGGGGGTGAATAGGTGACAAGCTAATCTAATGCAAACTAATGCGGAATTAAAAACTATTTATGCAAACTAAAACTATTAAGCTAACACACAAAGTATAACACAAGAGTGTAGCCAAATTTTCGGTGAAGGACTCTGGACTATCTCCTCAAGATTCCTCTAGATTAAGAGTTGAGGTACCACTATGACTCTCTTGGTTGATTACAAGTGTGAGGAAACAAACAACCGAAGCATATATATTCAATTAAGCACAAGATATATCAAGCATATAAGAGATATAAACAATAAGCATAAGCAAGATATAAAACACAAGTGAGAAAGAGAGAGTTGAGCAATCACAAGCACGATAGATTTGTTTCGAGGTTCGAGCACACTTGCTCCACGTCCCCGGCTTTAACACTATGAAGGATTTTCACTAGAATCAATCCCGCAAGATTACTCGGTGTCGTAATACCTATAATGAGTTCACACTAGAACTCTTAGACTCACAAGTCCCTCACTTGTTCCCGCAAGAACAACACAATACGAACTCACAAGTTCGCCGAGGCCGTATCTCTGCAACACTCTCCAATACAAGGTGGAACTTGGTGATCTCTTCTCTTTGATCACCAACAAACACTCTCACAGACAAAGCTCCTATAAGATAAATACGACTATGAAAAGCTCAAGCTTTTATGAGAAAAACTTGGATAGATTTGGAGGTGAAAAACTCAAGAAAGTTTTTGATAAAATCAAAAGATTCACTCTTGAAAACTCCTTTTGATTTGGAAATGAAAGCTCTAAAATCTTGTTAAAAAACTTCTGTAAAAGATAAAAAAATAGATCTAGAAAACTCTCCCAAAAATCTTAACCAAAACTGGCCCAAAACACCAATTTATATAGGCTGTCAAAAACTAGCCGTTGGGGCCAGAATGGCCTGTCGGTCGATTGATCAGTCAACCAGCCAACGGTCATATTTATAACCGTTGGGGTTTCCGATCGACCGTCTGGTCGACCGCACCCAGGTTTTTAGCTGTCGATCGACCGATCGGTCGACCGAGGCTAGAAATAGATAGCACTGCTCTCTGGCTGGTCGACCGCTCGGTCGACCGGGGCCAGATCCAGAGAGTAAACTCTCTGGATCGGTCGATTGGCCGATCGACTGACCCTCAAGTCAAGGCTGTGTGCACATTCTGTGTACATCGGTCGACCGCTCGGTCGACCGACTTCTGTCTCGGTCGACTGGTCGGTCGACCACGAGAAGGCCAGGTCAGGGGTAAAAAAGGATTAAAACTTGGTCTTTTAACATCTTATAAAATCCATAAAATCATATAAAATTCACAAAAATAAGTTCATTTAAATACTTTGAAATTCAAATACGTGTGATCAAGAATCAACACATATTACAAACAAGTTGAACTATTTTTACGATATAGAAATTCAGCTTTAAACAAAAATCGGTATTTTTCAAAAATCAACTTTGAAATGAAAACCGATTTTTCCAAACTTGTTCAAATACAAAAACAGGATATGATCCAATACACATATAAGATGAAATTTTTATGTTTTTGACAATAAGCTCTAAACAAAGTTTTGATAAATACAAAACTTAAAATCCATAAACTAGAAACATTAAATAAGGTTTTCTAAATATTTGAACCATCAATGTGTATGGATGAAATCCAAAACACATATAAAACATATAAACTTGTTTTAATGAACTCTATTCATGAAACATAAAGATATCTTTTTGAAGCTCGAAAATCAAACGATATTTTCTAAAATAAAACTATTCTTATGAAAACACTATATAAATTTTGTGTGTGTGTGAGCTTGAGCAATTCATAACTAATCTATCATTTACATCTTATCTAAAACAAAAATCTTAACACTTAAAAATATGACACAAGTCTTGGAAATCTTCTTCTCCATCTTGACTTGGTCCAAACTTTGATCTAAAGAGCTAGACTCTTCTTGAGTACTTTATGCGATCTTTGAAGCGCGAGCTCTTGAATCAATACGTGCTAGTTTCAAAACTTGACTTCAAATCTTTTATTAAATAAATATCGACTAAGATCTTGATCAAATATCTGAAACTTATTAAACACAAGATCATTAGTACAATAACTATATGAGTTAATCATCATCAAAACTAGAGTGATGGGCCTTTGGGCCAACAATCTCCCCCTTTTTATGATGACAAAACTCATGGAGTTATATATGCATGGATTAAAGATAAGCTTCATAGAAGCTCTCCCTTAACTCATATATATCAATAAACAATAAAGATATTCAATAAAGGCTCATAAACTCACAAAATACTTCTCCTCCTTTTTGTCAATTCATCAACAAAAGGGTGAAGACAATTAAATAATAAAGATGTATATGCGATATATATTAATGAAGAGGAAAGACGTTAAGTTAGCTCCTCCTGCATACATACCTTATATGGAGAAGGGATGACTAGACCCTAACCCACATAAAGTATAATATACAATGTATAAGCGGAGATGTTAAGCTCGCCCTACACACGTGTATCACACAAAAAAGAGAGGTCAAGCTCCTCAATGTGAGATACACTCAACATGAATTTATATATAGAGAAGATGTTAATCTCCCATTGCATATAGACAATACATATCAACAAATTTTAAAAGAAATTTTGATAATGCTTAAAGCAAAATTTTAAATTTTCTTGAGTCAACAAAACAAATTTTGATATCAATAGTAAATTTTGATACCAATTGTAATCAATTGTAAGTTTATAAAATAAATGTTGGTACTACTTATAGATAAACAAAATTATTAAGATACCAATAGTAGATTTTGATACCAATTGAAGGTGAAACATGAAGTACATCTTGATACCAAAAAAATACCAATTGTAATTAATGCATAAGCTTGTAAAGATACCAATCAATATTTAGAATTAAATTAAGCTTAGCATAAAAAGTTTTGTTATAAAATATGTGGCATTTTAAAATAAGCATAATATAAATCATATATATGTATGAAAATAGAAATACCACTTGAATTTTGGTGTATACATATATAGAAAACTAGCATGAGTATACAAGAATGAAATATCATGAAAATTATCTGTATAACTCATATCATCCATCCTTATCATGCACATATTAAATAGATTTTCAATAAGGCATACAAGGCATGGTCGTCCAACCAACCGCCCTCAAATTGATAGGGGTTTTCAAAAATAAGAGTTTGAAAATAATTTAACATATTTGAAAACTCTATCAATTGAAGAAGCAATAAACTAGTTTAAAATAATTTTTGAAAAACTAGTTAAAGATCCTTCAAAACATGAAACCCAAATTATATGTATCTCATAAAACATGTATATCACACAAGAGTTATCACTTAAGATCTATAAAACTCAAAATATGTTCATGAAACAAAGTCATGAGTAGATATAATCATATAAAAGTGTGAGTGTACAAGAATCATGTAAATGACATATTCATGAAAATAAACAATAAAGCTCAAAACATCAAAACATATGAAAATCATAAAAAAAATATTTTTCATTAAGACTAAATTTTCAACAAAATTAAGCAAGCTTCAAGGTATTTGTATGTTTTATCAAAACTCAAAGTATACATATATATCCCAAACATAAATGAGTCCACAAAGAATATTGCATGTAGGCAAGTGACTCAAGGATATACATGTATATCTATTAGTTTTTAAACAAAAATAACATATACATGAAGCTAAACATGTACAAAAATAGGAAAAATAAGTATAAATGAAAGAATCATCAAAACTAGGTTGTACATGTAATGAAAACAAATGAGCAATGAAGCACAAACACATAATAATCAAGTGTACCTCACTACTTGTACATGTATTAATACAAGTTTTAACGAAAACTACATCAAAACATGTAATCACCACATGAAGCATAAAACAAACATGATCATTAGGCTAAATGCACGTGTTTTAGAACTAGTACATACATAGTAGTTAAATAATAGTGAGAGCATAGAATATGAATTCATATGAACATAAGTGTACCTCAAAAACTATCTATGTATATTACTTATCTAATAACATTGCATTTAACATAATGAGCATTAAAATCAAAACATGCTAAAAAATCATTAATGTAAAAGCATGTAAATTAAAATAGGAGTTTAGAGATAGTTACCAAACCATATGAACTATTCTCTAAGTCTCAAAAATATGGTAGTTCTCCCACCAAACTTCCTTGATAGTGATGCATCAATTTGGTATGTCCATCTAGCTCATGCATCCACCGCCAAGGCACCAATCCTTTCACGTTTTGTGAGAGCCCACACCTACATCAAACACAAGTGATGAAAATTTTGGCACCCATATCTTTTTGGGTCCATTGGAGTTAGTAACAATTGGAACCCAAACATTTTTATTACGAGATGGCCTTTGCGGCCGCAGTGTGTACATGTGTACGCTCTAGCATACATCTGAGTGTGAGTGTGAGCATGGTGTGCATGAGGTGTATGCCATGTAGGATGTGTATGATTATGTGGAGCTTATTTCTTGCAAAACATAGATTCTAATCTATTGTGTTTAAATGTATATTGGCTCAAAGTGGAGCTCAAACAATCAATGCTTTTCTTCAAAAATATGAATCTCAATTTTATCAATAGGAGGTGATGAAATAGTAGTATAAGAGACATGAAAAACAACATTCTTTTTCACTTTAGAAAAAGAAATCTTTTCCTTTTCTTTCAAAACTATTTTCTTTTTCAAGGAGTCATTTTCTTTCAAAACAATTTCTTTTCTTTTTTAATCAAAATAATTCTCTTTTTCAAAGAATCATTTTTCTTTTGAAATATTTTCAAATTTAATTTTAAAAGAATCTTTTTCTTTCTTTAACAATTTATATTTTTTAAGAAGTTGTTGACAAAATAATGCAAGCTCATCATATGGCATGTCAACATTTTCATCAAGATCGGAGTCAGAATTTACCTCAGGGGGTCATCCCCTTAGACCATATAGCACAAATTAGAAGTGGCACTTCCATCATCCGAGTCACTCTTTGTTTCATTTGGCGCTTGTTCCCCAAGAGAGCAAAGAGTGTTTTATAATACAAAACCGAATCAAAGTTAGAAATCCTAGATAAATATTCATCATTTAGGGTTGACTTTAAAGCATGGATGGCTTTTGTATTAACCTCAAGATGCTTGCTATTAATAAAATATGAATTCTTAATAGTAGCAAAATGGACATGAATTCCTAAGGCCTTAAGATACATAGACATCTTAACTTTCTAATTTTGAAAGTCAAGAATGTCAAAAATGGGAGGTGTCATGAAATCCATGAGTGTGTGTATAAATATTCTGATTAGCTAAAAATAGGATTTTTAACTCAAGATTGTTAGACCTAAATCAAGAGCACCAAGCTCTGATACCAATTGAAAGTCACCTAGAGGTGGGGTGAATAGGTGACAAGCTAATCTAATGCAAACTAATGCAGAATTAAAAACTATTTATGTAAACTAAAACTATTAAGCTAACACACAAAGTATAACATAAGAGTGTAGCCGAATTCTCGGTGAAGGGCTCTGAACTATCTCCTCAAGATTCCTCTAGATTAAGAGTTGAGGTGTCACTATAACTCTCTTGGTTGAATATAAGTGTGAGCAAACAAACAACCCAAGCATATATCTTCAATTAAGCATAAGATTTATCAAGCATATAAGAGATATGAATAATAAGCAAAAGCAAGATATAAAATATAAGTGAGAGAGAGTTGAGCAATCCAAACACGTGAGATTTGTTTTGAGGTCGGAGCACACTTGCTTCAACACTATGAAGAATTTTCACTAGAATCGATCCCGCAAGATCACTCGGTACCGCAACACCTACAATGAGTTTACACTAGAACTCTTGGACTCACAAGTCCCTCACTTATTCCCACAAGAACAACACAACACGAACTCACAAGTTCGCCGAGGCCGCACCTCTATAACACTCTCCAATGCAAGGTGGAACACTTGGTGATCTCTTCTCTTCGATCACCAACAAAACTCTCACAAATAAAGCTCCTATAAGATAGATAAGATTATGAAAAGCTCAAGGTTGTGTGAGAAAACTTTGATAGATTTGGAGGTGAAAAACTCAAGAAAGCTTTTGATAAAAATCAAAAGATTCACTCTTGAAAAACTTATTTTGATTTGGAAACGAAACTCTAAGATCTTGTTGAAAAACCTCTATGGAAGATAAGAAAATAGCTCTAGAAAACTCTCCCAAAAATCTTAACCAAAACTGGTCTAAACCCCAATTTATATGGGCTGTCAAAAACTAGTCGTTGGGGCCATAATGGCCTGCCGGTCGACCGGCCAACAGTCATATTTATGACCGTTGGGGTTGTCAGTTGACCGCCCAGTCGATCGCACCTAGGTCTTGACCTGTCAGTCGACCGGTCGGTCGATCGGATGGGCGTCCGAGGCTAGAACTAGAGAGCACTGCTCTTTGGCCGGTCGACCGCTCGATCGACCAGGGCCAGATCCAGAGAGTAAACTCTCTGGATCCGACCGCCCGATCGATTGGCCCTCAAGCCAAGGCTGTGTGCACGTTCTGTGCACATCGGTTGACCGCTCGGTCAACCGACTTCTGGCTCGGTCGACCGGTCGGTCGACCGCCAAAAGGCCAGGTCAGGGATAAAAAGGGATTAAACTTGTTCTTTTAAGATCCTATAAAATCTCATAAAATCATATAAAATCCACAAACTAAGTTCATTTAAATACTTTAAAATCTAAATATATGTGATAAAAATCAACACATATTACAAATAAGTTGAACTATTTTTGCGATATAGAAATTCAGCTTTAAACAAAAATTGGTATTTTTTCAAATCATCTTTGAAATGAAAAATCGATTTTTTCAAAACTTGTTCAAATACAAAAACATGATATTAAAACTCATTTGAAGTATAGTGTGTATGAATATGATCCAATACACATATAAGATGAAATATTTATGTTTTTGACAATAAGCTCTAAATAAAGTTTTGATAAATACAAAACTTAAAAACCATGAATTAGAAACATCAAATAAGTTTTTTTTAAACATTTGAACCATCAATGTGTATGGATGAAATCTAAAACACATATAAAATATGTAAACTTATTTTGATAAACTCTATTCATGAAGCATAAAGATATCTTCTTTGAAGCTCGAAAATCAAAACAGTATTTTCTAAAATCAAAACTATTCTTATGAA
Source organism: Agave tequilana (assembly GCA_038442645.1). Lineage (NCBI taxonomy): Eukaryota > Viridiplantae > Streptophyta > Magnoliopsida > Asparagales > Asparagaceae > Agave > Agave tequilana. Next base: position 5,981 of record JAVJIF010009941.1, on the reverse strand, counting down.
AACACTATATAAATTTTGTGCGTGTGTATATGAGCTTGAGAAATTCACAATTAATCTATCTTCTATATCTTATCTAAAATAAAAATCTTAATACTTACAAACATGACTCAAGTCTTGAAAATCTTTTCTTGAAAATTTTCTTCTCCATCTTGACTTGGTACAAACTTTAATTCAAAGAGCTAGACTTTTCTTGAGTACCTGATGCAATCTTTGAAGTGATCTTTGAAGTGGGAGCTCTTGAATCAACATGTGCTACCTTCAAAACTTGACTTTGTATCTTTTGTTGAAGCTAAACACCGACTAAGATCTTGATCAAATATCTGAAACTTATTAAATATAAGATCATTAGTACAATAACTACATGAGTTAATCATCATCAGGGCTAACATGGCTCTCACAAGACATGAGTTGGTGCCTTGATGGTAGATGCAATCGGAGCTCAATGAACACTTAAATTGATGCATCGCTATCAAGGAGTTTTGGTGGGAGGATCACCGTGTTTTTGGAGACATAGAGACTAGTTTTTTCGGTTTGATAACTATCTCTATCCTCCATATCATGCTTGTGTTTATATGCTTTAAATTGATGATTTTAGCATTTCATAGTTTTTCATGCTAATTATGTTTAAATGCAATGCTTATTAGACTTGTGATATACATATATAGTATTTGAGATACACTCATATTTGTTTGGATTTATATCTTTTTGATCTCACTATAGTTTAGCTATTGTGTGTGTGTGTGTGTATATATATATATATATATATATATATATATATATATATATATATATATATATATATATATATATATATATATATATCCTAGTTCTAATAACACTCGTATTTACACTAATAATTTCACAACCATGTTTTGAATTTTTTTTTTGCATATCATGTTTTGATTACATGTTTAGCTGTAATTTTCATTAAAACTTATAATTATACTTGTACAATTAGTGAGCTACACTTGATTATTATGTTTACATGCTTTATTATTCTTGTGTACTCATTACATGTACTCGTATGACCTAGTTTTGATGATTCTTGTATTTATACTTGTACTCCTTTACTTGTTTTTATATCACTCTTGTACATGTTTTCATGAAAATGTTCTTAGCTTCATGTATGTATAAATTTTGTTAAAACTATATGATATACATGTTGTTTCCTTACGTCACCTAAGTTATATGTCATATACTCTATGTGGACTCTTTTCATGCTTGGCTAAATATGTACGTTTTAGTTTTGACAAAACATACATATGCCTTGAAGTTTAGTTTCCAAAATCTTTATGTGTTTTTGATGAAAAAGGAATTTCATTTGTTTCGATTGAGCTTCATGCCTTATCTCCATGCATATGTTGATTACATGATTTTTGTGCATTCTATATCATCTGTTTACTCATGATTTTTGATTCATGAGCATATATGTGCTTCATTGATCTTTGAGTGTCAATTATTGTGTATTTAGCATGTTTTCATGAGATATATATATATATTATTCCATTCTTGAGGGATTTCTACTAGTTTTTAAAATTACTTTAAACTGGTTCTTTATTATTCAATCGGTAGTGTTTTCAACCTATGCTAAAATTATCTTCAAAAAATTATTTTTGAAAACTTCTACCTTAAAAGGGCGGTTGTTTGGATGACCATGCCTTGTATGCTTACATTGTATATCTTTTTAAACATGTGCGTGATAGGGTGGATGTTATGAATTATACATGATTCTTATGATATTTTATTTTTTTATACTCATATTTTTTAATATATGTGTGCATCATATCTCAATTGGCATTTAAATTGATCATGCATACATATATATGATTTCTTGTGTTAGATTAACAATGTTAATACATATATATTTTATAGCATAAATTATTTTATGCTAAGCTTGATTTAGTTTTAAATGCTAATTGGTATCTTTTACAAGCTTATGCATTGGTTTTGTTGGTATTTCAAAGGGGGGAGGAAAATTTTTAATTTTATTTTCAATTGGTATCTTACTCCCACTCTTTTTGAGAAAAATATTTTATTTTAAAAAATGCTTATATTTTCCATATTGGTATCAATTGTTTACAATTGGTATCTATATTGCAAAATGGTTTAAAATTATCATGGTTATTTACTTTCAATTGGTATAGCTTTTATATGATATCCATGTTGTTTTTCAATTGGTATATTTTTCGGTATCAAAATATTTTTCATTTTTCACTTTCAATTGGTATTATTTTTATTTTCTATTGGTATATGTTTTAAATTGGTCTTTTGCCCTTTTGTTGATGATTGACAAAGAGAGGGAGAGAGATTAGTTTATATATACATATTTGAATGATTTTAGTGTTTATACATGCTTATATATTTTATGCATATGTTTATGGTTTTGATATCTAGAGTTCTTATTGTATATCCATTCAATTGATATTAAAGTATTATATATATACATGCTTATATGTTTTTATGTTTAATGCTTCATTGAATATCTACATGTTTTATGCTATGCGTGAGTTAAGAGGGAGCTTCTATGAAGCTCATCTTTAATCCATGCATATATAACCTCATAAGTCTTGTCATCATCAAAAAGGGGGAGATTGTTGGCTGAAGGCCTTTCACCTAAATTTTGATGATGACTAACTTATAAAGTTATGTAATGATCTTGTGTTTATTAAGTTTCAGATATTCAATTAAGATCTTAGTAGGTGTTTAGCTTCAACAAAAGATTCGAAGTCAAGTTTTGAAGCTATCACATGTTGATTCAAGAGCTCAAATCTTAAAGTTCGCATTAAGAACTCAAAATGGAGTCGTCGCTCTTTGGATTGTATTTGGATCGAGTCGACTTGGAGAAGAAGATCGACAAGAAGACTTCGGTCTTGGTTTGTTTATTTATTTAGATCTTGTGTAAGGATAGAATAGTATTGAATTGCTCAAGTTCACACACAAGTTTATTTATTGCTTTCATGATAAATGGTTTAGAGTTTTGGATTTTCATTTGGATTTTCAAGTATACATATATCGGTTTCATGAATAAATTATATCAAAAGAAGTTTACATGGTTTATATGTATATTGGATTTCATCCATATACATTGATGGTTCATATATGTTTAGAAAAACTTATTTTGATGTATCTAGTTCATGTGTTAAAGTTTTGTTTTTTTCAAACTTATTTTGGTATATATTGTCAAAAATAAGTCAATATTCATTTATTATGTGTATTGGATTATATCCATACACATTATACTTCAAATGTGTTTCAATATCTTATTTTTTTATTTATACATAGTTTATAGAGAAATCGGATTTTATTTCAAAGTTTGAGTTTTGAAAAATACAGATTTTGGTTTAAGCTTTAATTTCTTTACCTCAAAAATAGTTCACTTGTATGTAATATGTATTAATTTTTGATCACATATATTTGGACTTCAATATATTTATATGAACTTATTTTTGTGAAATTTATTGGGATTAAATGAATTTTTATGGATTTAAGAAGTTGGTTTTAAATCCCTTTTAAATTGCAGTTTTGGGTTGCTTACGGCCGACCGATCGGTCGACCGTAGGCTAGCTCGGTCAATCGACCGGTCGACCGTACGTTCACACATGCACGAGCCCAACTAGAGGTCAACCGACTGGCTCAACCCTACTTTCTGGTTGGCCCCGGTCGACCGAGCGGTCAATCGACAGAGAGTTACACTCTCTGTGTTTTGGGGGCAATCGACCGGCAACCCCAATGGTCATAAAAATGACCGTTGGTCGGTCGATCGGGCAATCGACCGACAAGCCAGTTTGGCCAGGGTTCTGCCCATAACGACTAGTTTTTGTTTGGGTTATTTTAAGGGGTTTTCTTGGCCAGTTTTTAACAAGATTTTCAACAAGTTTTTAGAGCTATTTTGCCTACTTTCTAAAGAGTTTTAAACAAGTTTTTGGTGCTAAAATTCTATATCTTTATTTAGTTTTCAAAGTTTTGAAAAATCAAAGAAAAATAAGTTTTGGGAATCTAGTTTCTTATTCTAAATTTCTATATCATTTCAAGAGTTTACCTAAGTGTTTTCCTTAGTGTTTCTTTTCCAAAAACTTTGTGCGTTAGTATTCTTGAGCTATTCATTGCAAATCTATCCTCTAGAATCTTATATTGCTAGAGGTGTTTTATTTGTAATCTTTTGAGAGCACCAAGTATTGTTTGTGATCATTGTGATCGCCAAGTTGTAATCTTTGTTTACTTTGTACTTGACTTTGTGCCTTCCCTCTTGTGTAGAGTGTGTGAGAGTCGGAGTTGTGTACTCCCGGTTGTAAGTTGTAATTCCTTGGTGGAGGTCTTTTTGTGGAAGGCCCTTGGTGGACATAGTGGAAATCCTTCTGTGTGAAGGCGGGGACTTAGAGCGGTGACTCGAACCTCGAAACATATCCTTGTATTTGCGCTTGGATCTCTCTGTCTCTCAACTCTCTGCTATTTATATCTTGCATTGCTTTTCTTATTCATATCTATTCATACTTGATATTGTTTATGTGTTCACACTAGTATTCAACCAAGAAAGCTATTGAAGTACCTCAATTCTTAGTTTAGAGGAATCATGAAGAGAAATTCTCGAGCCCTTCACGGGAATTCGGCTTCACTCTTGGTTACACATTTTGTGTGTTAGAATTTAGTTTTAATTCGTATTATTTGTCATATAGATTAGCACTACACCGATTCACCCCCTCTAAGTGTACTTTCACCCACCTCCCATACTTATGGGTTGTGCACATCTGTGCATGTCAGTCGACCGTTTCGGTCGACCAGCAGAGCAAATGAGCTCTACCATCAGGCGACCGTGCGGTCAACCGGCTCAGCCCAAAAACAAAAACAAATATTAAGTATTTTTAAACATATTTTTAAACCTAAATAAATCCCAATAAATCCTAATAAATTTCACAAAAATAAGTTTATATAAATACAATAATATAAATATGTGTGATCAAAATCACAACATATTACAAACATGTTGACTTATTTTTAAGATGAAGAATTTCAATGTAGAAACCAAAATCGTATTTTTTGAATACCAAACATTTAAATAAAAACTAGTTTTCTCAAAACTCCATAAATACAAAACAAGTTGTTTAAACTTGATTGAAGTCCAATGTGTAATGGATAAAATCCAATACACATATAAAATAATATAGACTTGTTTTGATGAATTAAAATAAATTTCTTGCAATACCATATTTTTCAAATATTAAAGTTGTAAATAGAAAATTATATTTTTCTAAAACTCTCATGAATACAAAAAAAGTTTTTCAAACACATTTGAAGCATCAATGTATTTGGATGAAATCAATACATATATAAACCAATATAAACTTGTTTTTGATAAAATCTATCCTTGAAACCAAAGCATATACTTGTTAAACCGAAACTAAACCAATACAAACTTTGTGTGTGTGTGAGCTTGAGCAATCAAAACTAATCTATATCAAACAAGAGATCTAATTCACAAACTCTAAACTCAAGTCTTCTTATAGATCTTCTTCTTCAAGTAGACTTGATCCAAACTTGATTCTCCAAGTTACTCCTCTTTGAGTGCTTGATATGTTCTATAAGTTTGAGCTCTTCAATCACCATGTGTCAGTTTTAAACTTGACTTTGAGTCTTTTAGTGAAGCTAACATCAACTAAAATCTTGATCAATATCTAAAACTTAAACACAATAAGATCATCAGTACTGTAACCACATGAGTTAGTCATCATCAAAACTAGAGTGATGGGCCTTTGGGCCAACAATCTTCTGTTGCCACCTCTTGAATTCTGTGCCATCAAATTTTCCTGATTTCTTCCAACTTCGGGTTAGGAAGTGGAGCAGACACCATAGTCTATATCGGCATGTTTAGTGCCCTACTAGAACTATCTTCATGAGACATCTCTGCATTCAGGCAGAGTTGAAGTTAGAAACTTCAATAACGTAATTGTCTTAAGATTGCTAGATCTGACAACTAATCAAGATCA